>WNWU01000063.1:5462921-5482663 GCA_012654045.1 Ptyas mucosa | reverse complement strand
GATAGATAGATAGATAGATAGATAGATAGATAGATAGATAGATAGATAGATAGATATAGATAGATTAGATGATTGATAATTGATAATTGATAATTGATAAATAGATGATAGAGAGATGGGGAGAGAGAAAGAGAGATAATAGATAAACAGATGATGGATGGATGGATAGATATAGATAGATAGATTAGATTAGATTAGATGATAGATAGATAGATAGATAGATAGATAGATAGATAGATAGATAGATGAGAGATAGCTGGATGGATGGATGGATGATGGATGGATGGATGGATGGATAGCTAAATAGCTGGATGGATGGATGGATGGATGGATGGATGGACGGATAGTTTTCAAGGATCTATATGTAGCTAAAAGTTCTTAAGACTTTGGAGATTTGCTGTCAGTCTGAGTCAGATAATGAATTTTAAATCTGATTATGCTTTAGATAAGTTCTATTTTATTGTTTAAAACAGTGAATTATATCTCACCATGATTTGATTGCACTGACAGGAAAGTTGTACTGCATGTGTTTTATTTCTCTTAGTAGTTAGTATAAGTTTTGTTGACTATTTATGGAATTCTAATTCTGTTTCAACTTTGCCTAATCTAATTCAGCTGAGGGTGTTTTCCTTGTAACCCCAAAGCAATGATAATAATGACTTATTGGACATAATTGCATTCTAATGGATGCCCTCTTATCTTTGTTTTATACATTATAAAGACATCTAAAAGCATTATTTATAATTCTACAACTTAAGGACCAGTGTGCTTTTGATGATTTCAAAGGGAGAGCTGCCATTGCTGTCATATTTTATTAATTGGATACTTAACTGCTGCTGTATTATAAAGATAATATATAATTAGCTGAGATTCATTTTTAATGAATGTATCATTGATCAGTAACCATTCTTATTGAAGTTTTAGCATATTTATATTGGCTTTGTACTCAAAAGTCACTCTTAATCGGTTCCTGGATTATCAGTAATTGTATAATATTCACTTTCTCTCCTGGGTTAGGGCCTATTTATGGCAGTAATTAAAAAACGTACAACAGGCAATTGTGTCTCTGTGTGGTCTCCGTCTAATGCCAAAACAACCACAAAAAATGTGCTTAATCCATTAGTCAATACCCTAGTCCACGCGTGTCAAACTTGCCATGTCATGTTGCCATTACATGCATTTCCTTTTTTAAAAAAAATCAAGTTTTATTGATTTTTTTCTCCCCCCCCCCCCCTCCATTCAGCCACATATTTTATGAACAGAGTATTGGCCATATCATATCTTATACAACTTATCATATGCAAATACATTTTACTTAGTTACAATTTCTGCCAAGATCATCTTTTTCCATCTTTTTTAATCATATCTTAATATTTCTATGTTTATTTATATAAACAACATCTTCTTTCGCCCTCAAATTCTAATTTCTCTATTTTTACTCATATTTATACTTTTTTACTTTTTTTTGGGGGGGGGAGAATTTTTTTTTATTTTAAAACAAAAACAAAACATAAAACCATCATCATTCCAAACAATTACAGACAGTGAGTCGAACGGTTCATATTCTCTTGTGCATAAATCCATTTATAAAATACCAATTTATAACAGCAACTTATATCTTTTATAGAAAAAAAAACATCAGTTATTTTATCTTTACATCAACCCCATACTGTATTTCATACTTCAATTCCATAATTTATTATCTATCCATGGATAAAACAAATTCCATATCAAATAATATTGTTTATCTTCCTGTTCTCTAATTTCAAATGTCAATTTACTCATTTCAGCACATTCCATAATGGGATTCAGACGGTTCGCACCGGTTTGGGCGAACCAGTTGTTAAATTACCCCCCACCCTCCCACTATCAAAGTGGATCCTGGGTGCTGTGCTGCAATGGAGAAATGGAAAATGGAGTGGCTGGCACGAGGGAAAGAGGAGGAGCAGGGAGAAGAAAGAGGGAAAGCGGCCTTCTCCTTCCCTTGCACCAGTCGCTCTATTGCTCATTTCTCCATTGTAGTGCAGCACCCAGGATTTGATAGCAGTGGGGGCAGTGGTGGTATTCAGCCAGTTCGATCTGGTTCAGAAAGATCGGTAGTGGTGGCTGTGGGAGGCTCCGCCCACCCGCCCAGATATCATCACATCCCATTTTTGATTCTCTGTGCATGCGCTGAAGGCCCTGTGTATGCATGGAGGTGGCTCACATTTGCGAACTGGTAGTGAAGGTAAGTGAGTACCACCCCTGGGTGGGGGGTAAATTAACCCTGGTTTGCCCAGGGACAGGTTGGCCATCGTGGGAGACTCATCCCACATGTGCAGCGGAGTTAGAGGATGGGGATGGGCCACACCTCCCACAACAGCGAACTTTACCCTGGGCGAACCGGTTGTTAAATTACTTGAATCTCATCACTGGTCACACGTCACATTTTTCAGCACCGTGGTAACTTCGAACGGTCATTAAGTGAACTGTTGTAAGTCAAGGGCTACCTGTATTGAATACAAATTAAGAAAACCTCACTTTCTCAAGTTCACAGCAGCTCATTTTCATTTCCCCCAAGTGATGGCATTATTCTGCACCATATCAACGATCTTACAATTACAAATGAGGGCTGCTGCCAAACTTTTATTCATTATTGTGTTCAGCAAGTGATCTCATTTGCTCTAGACCAAAAGAGGTGACAGGAAAAATTATGAACTAGGAATGGGGGACTAATATTTCAGCCTCACGCAACCTTGGTTTCTAATGCATATTTTTGCAAACTTATCGTAACTTAGATCCTTAACTTAGTTCTGCAGAAGCTCGTTTCCAAAGGACCTTGGTAGGCAGAAGAATGAGGGATAGACGGTAACTATTACATTAGAAACTTTGAGAAACAAAACTGAATAACAGAGATGGAAGGGATCTTCTAGGTCACCTCGTCCAGCCCTCCACCCAAGCAGGAGATCCTACACCATTTCTGACAGATGGCAGTCCAGGCTCTTCTTGAAAGCTTCCAGTGATGAAAGTCCCACAGCTTTTGAAGGCAAAGCTGTTCCATGGGTTGATTGTTCTCACTGTCAGAAAAATTATCTTTATTTTTAGGTTGAATCTCTCCTTGATCAGTTTCCATCCATTATTCCTTGTCTGGCCTTCAGGTCCTTTGGAAAATAACTTGACCCCCTCCTCTCTGTGGCAGCCCCTCAAATATTGGAAGACTGCTATCATGTCTCCCCTGGTCCTTCTCTTCACTAGACTAGCCATGTCCAGTTCCTGCAACCGTTCTTCATATGTTTTAGCCTCCAGTACAGAGGTGGGTTCTAAATTTTTTTACTACCGGTTCTGTGGGCGTGGCTTATTTTGTGGGCATGGCTTGATGGTCATGTGACAATTCTTTAGGATTTAGCAGAGGTACTGATCTACCAGGCTTTTTTTGAATTTTATTTTATTTTTTTTTAAACATAAAATACATCTTTTTAGAGCAAGGGTTTGGTCCAGCATAAAAAGGAGTACAATTATTCACATTTCCTCAATCAATTTTGTTCCAAATTTTATCCATTTACATCTTAAAAAAAAAGAAAAAAAGAAAAAAAATCTTATTCTAAACATTTATCATTCTACTATTACACTCAAAATTCTAAACAATAAACACCGTTCTAAATCTTTATCATTTTAACAATCAATATTTCATATATATTCCTCAATCCTAAAACCCATTACCTCAAATCTATATTTTACTTCTCTTAAATGACATCTAATATCCATAATCTTGACAAAAAATATTTTCCTCCTCTCTTAATGTTATTTCATAAACAATCAACATAGTTTGTTACTTCCACAATACTTTATTTTATTTACTTCAAGTTTATTCTCATATTTTATTGAATCTAGTTTTTAACTGGTTCATAATTTAAATATCTATTTCCCAGCTGTATTTTTCAATACTCCTGTCTGTATTTATTTAAACTGGTTCACAGTTTAACTACTATTCTACCAGGCTTTTAACTGCTTGGAGAGCTGTACCAGTCTACTCATTTGTTTTTGGAGGCACTGGTCTACCACCACACTGCCTTTTAACACTGATCAGCTGTAGGGCGGCCCCTTGAAGCCCCGTGGCAAGAGTTTAAACAGTTTTTTCCTTCTAGCTGATCAGCTGGGACTCGGGAGGCAGTAATAGATTGGGGGTGGGGCCAAGTAAAAGGTAAGAATAACACAGGGAGGGGAGGGGGGCAGGGGGGCAGGAGGGCCCAGCTCCCGAACAAAGAGAACCAGTTCGGTGACGTCATATTGTCACCGCTACTGGCTTGGCCAAACCGGACCGAACCGGGAGGAACCCACCACTGCTCCAGTCCCCTAATCATCTTGGTTGCTCTTCTGGGCAAAGATCAATTATTTACATGTAAAACATTCCACATTTTACATTCTACATGGAAAATATTATCTTTTTGGAAGATCCTTACCTTAGGAAGAACAAGATAAGTGATATTTGTTTTCCTGTACACACATCGTAATTTTAGAGCCATACGTGACATGGATTCTCCACGATACAGGTAGTCCTCAACTTACAGCCACAATTGAGCCCAAAATTTATACATTTGTTAAGTGAGACATTTGTTAAATGAGTTTGGCCCCATTTTACAACCTTTCTTGCCACAGTTGTTAAGTCAATCACTGCATTTGTTATGTGAGTAACCTGGTTCTTAACTAAACCTGGTTTCCCCATTGACTTTGCTTGTCAGGAAGGGAATCACATGACCCCGGGATCCAGCAATGGTCATAAGTATGAATCAGTTGCCAAGCATCTGAATTTTGATCACATGATCATGGGGATGCTTCAAAGGTTGTAACTGTGAAAAATGGTTTTAAGTCACTTCTTTCAGTGCTGTTGTAATTTTGAATGAACTGTTGTAAGTCAAGGACTACCTGTACTAAAATTTGCAATCTCAGCTTTCTAGCTCATGTACAAGTTTGCACAAACATCTTCCTGCCGCAACTTCACTGATGTCACAAATGCAATTTTGAGGAAGAATGAGCTATTGTTGTGGCCCACTGGTGGCCAGTGGAGTGAGGAGGTTGGGGAGGAACATGGGCCAGTCCTGGGGGATGAGGAAATCTCGGATGAGGGCTCTGTGTTGAAGGCAGAGAGGGAGCTAGACAGTAGTGAGGCAGAGAAACAGCTGGAGCCTGTTCCCAGTGTGCGCATGCGCAGAGCTGCCAGAAGATAAGAACAACTAAGAAAGCAGGGTTGACTTGGGACTAAAGCCACACCTTGGAGATGATTGGCCCCTCCCGTAGGAAACAAAAGAGGAGTGAACGGGTAATGGGCTTTTGCAGGAAACAATTCGTTTGTTCGGTCGTTTCAAGAATGGAAAGTTCTGTTAGTGACTCTGTGCCAAGTTTTGCCTTACACTGCATTTGGAAACTAGTTATCTGGCAGCTTGCCAAGCAAGATAAGGTGTGTTGATAAATATTCCTTTGAAAAACTGTTTGGACAGGCCTTGCTGACTGTGAATGACAGGAATTCACAGTCGTGTAAATAAAAGAGGTTTTGCTGGGACCAAGACTCTGCTTCCTGCTTTTTAAGGGAGCCTAGGTCAGAACAGCTATGTCCCTGGTTCACCTATCTGAGGGGTGTCAAACTCGATTTCATTGAGAGCCGCACCAGGGTTGTGTTTGACCTCAGAAAGCTGGGGTGGGTGTGGCCAGCTTGACATCACTCGTATTGGGCACCTGTGGTGGCCTAAGCACTCTGCCAGAAAAAAATGGGCTCCCGAGCTCTGTTTTTGGCTGTGACAGCCTCCTGCAACTCTTTGCCAGCAAAACTGGAGCTCGGGAGGACCACGAGAGCCCCCCCTAAGCTCTATTTTTGCTGGCAGAGGCACCATGGCCTAGTCCTTTGCTATTTCCAGGGAGGCCCCACGGGCAGATCTAAGTGCATGCCGGGTGGTGAAATCCAAATTTTTTTTACTACCGGTTCTGTGGGCGTGGCTTGGTGGGCGTGGCAGGGGAAGGATACTGCAAAGTCTCCATTTCCACCCCACTCCAGGGGAAGGATACTGCAAAATCCCCATTCCCTCCCCACTCCTGGGTGAAGGAGACTGCAAAATCCACATTCCCTCCTCACTCCTGGGGGAAGGATATTGCAAAATCTCCATTCCCACCCCACTCCTGGGGGAAGGATACTGCAAAATCCCCATTCCCTCCCCACTCCTGGGTGAAGGAGACTGCAAAATCCACATTCCCTTCCCACTCCTGGGGGAAGGAGGCTGCAAAATCCCCATTCCCTCCCCACTCCTGGGGGAAGGAGACTTCAAAATCTCCATTCCCACCCCACTCTGGGGCCAGCCAGAGGTGGTATTTGCCAGTTCTCTGAACTACTCAAAATTTCCGCTACCGGTTCTCCGAACTGCTCAAAATTTCTGCTACCGGTTCTCCAGAACCTGTCAGAACCTGCTGGATTTCACCATGGCACGCACTCACATTTTCGGTGTTGGGCAAACCGGTTGTTACAACCGGCAGCAGCCCACCACTAAATAAGTTCCTTATTATTATTTTTTTTAAGAAATGAAGAAAACAAACATGAACATCAGGTATCTCCAGGGCTACGAGTTCTGTGCAGTAAAAATCTGAACCATCTGACAATAATTATTATTTTCCTGCAGCTTGTGGTTGTCCTTTATTGGCAGCCAATTGTAGCACTATGAATTTTAACCTATGGCACCGAAAATAAATTATGCTTGGTTGATTACAGCCCAGGTGCAAATATCTTGAGCTTTATTAAGACAAGGATTGTTTCCAGCACTCATGTGAAAAAACCCACACTCGGAACTATTATTATGTATCCAATAATTGTGGCCCAAACCTACAGTAAGACATCTTGATTGCAAGATGCAAGACTGGGGGGGGGGGGGGGGGGAGTTATTTATTTATATAACCATCCATCTCATGCAAGTGGGAGGCTTAAAGGATTCAAACCAAACTCGCTAACAATTCCGTTCCCCTTGACATCCAATAGTTAGTCTTTCATATAATGCCAGTTTGGTCTACTGGCTTACATAACAGCCAGTTTGGTCTAGTGGTTAAGGCACCAGGCTACAAAGCAGGAGACCATGAGTTCAAGTCCTGGCTTAGCCAAGTTTGGGCCAATCACCAGGAAATGATAAATTCTAGCCCTGGTTTAGGCATGAAAGCCAGCTGGCTGACTTTGGGCCAATCTCCAGAAGATTGTGAGTTCTAGTCCTGCCTTAGGACTAGAAAGGTGTCTAGGTTACTTTGGGCCAGTCACTATCTCTCAACCCAACACAACCCAACCCAACCCAACCCAACCCAATCCAACCCAACCCACAGGTTGTCGTGGTGAAGAAAATAGAAGGAACGGAGTATGTTGGATATGTTTGCCACTTTGAGTTATAGTAAAAATAATAAATGCAGGATACAAATAAATAAAATAAATATTACCAATTTAGAATTACTACAGTAATAGTAAATAGCACTTAGACTTATATACTGCTTCACAGTGCTTTTACAGCCCTCTCTAAGTGGTTTCCAGAGTCAGCATATTCCCCCATTTTACTGACCTCGGAAGGATGGAAGGCTGAGTCAACCTTGAGCCTGGTAAGATTTGATCTGCCAAATTATAGGCAGCCATCAGTCAGCAGAAGTATCCTGCAGTATTGCACTCTAACCACTGCTCCACTGCAGCTCTTGACCGCAGCTTATATACACTTCACTTCATATAATACGTATTTAGAGTTCACTAGCTTATCTGGACTGTAAGGCGATCAAACCGGTCAGTCCTTGGGGAGATCAACCCTGAGTGCTCTTTAGAAGGCCAGATCCTGAAGATGAAACCAAGAGTCTTGGTAGCACCCTGTTATTAACACCAGCTGCCTGCAATTATTGCAGGTTCGAATCTCACCAGGCTCAAGGTTGACTCAGCCTTCCATCCTTTCTAAGGTAGGTAAATTGAGGACCCAGTTTGTGGGGGCAATAAGCTGACTTTGTATAAATATACAAAAGTATGAAGGCTATTGCTTAGCGCATTGTAAGCTGCCCTGAGAAGGGCAGCATATAAATCAAATTTTTTAAAAAAAACCTTTGGCCACCTAATGAGAAGGAGGGACTCACTGGAGAAGAGCCTAATGTTGGGAAAGATTGAGGGCAAAAGAAGAAGGGGATGACAGAGAATGAGGTGCCTGGATGGAGTAACTGAAGCAGTTGGTGTGAGCTTAAATGAACTCCAGAGGATGGTAGAGGACAGGAAGGCCTGGAGGAACGATGTCCATGGGGTCACGATGGGTCCCCATGGACAATGGCTTCGCAACTAACAACAAGCTTATCTACACTTCACACATTTTTGTCCACATTGTAGTTTTGCTAGAGATCATCACAGATAATCACAACTAAGCATTTAGTTCAGGGATCATCCACATCTTTGATAGGGAAGATTTTTCAAAAGGAATGAAATTATTCATGCAAAACATTGGGAAAACAAAAGTAAGCATGGGTATGGAATTTTTGGAAATGTGTCTATTTCTTTAAATGGGGTGGAGAGATGCTGATTCTTCTACTTACAGAAGGATTTCTCATGGCTTCTACTATACCGAGAGTTTTCTTATTTTGAACAACATAAATACTAGCTACGCATTCACATTTCAGAATTTTTAGAGAAATATTCCGGCTAAAATGTATACAGGCAGAGAGTGCATCAAAATCGATCATTGTACTGATTTACTGAAAGATACAATTTGACCAAGGGGCCTCAAGTTTTGCATGCAGTCTACACATTGCATTATATATTTATAGACAAGTTTCACCATCGTTTCTGCAAGGTTTCAAGGAATCATAATGTATTCATACTTATGTGCACTAACTTTCTAACACTGACCCTTGGGAAACACTGACATTTTGAAGCTTCTTTTTGTTTAATCACCTGTAAAAGGTGTGTGATTTATTTCTAGTCTATTCTGACTTTTCTTAATCTAAGGTGTTAAATGTGGGATCAAATTATGAATTTAGGGAGATTAAAAAGATTTACAGTTTCAGTTAAAGGTATGAAAGTTAAAAGTGTGGATTTACTTAAATCCACTGAAGTCACGAAGCACATTCAGAAAGGATAGTATGAGAAGCACTTGACTGCAGTTGGTAATTATTACAAAACGTTCACATATGTTTGATTCTTTCATTTATGGGGGAACCTGTTCTAAAAGTCCTGATCTTATTTATTCTGGAAAAAAAAAGTCCTTTCAAAATGCACTTATTTTCTAACCCAGATTCGGTCTGATCATAACAGCTACCAAGGCTGCAAGAACAAAACCAAATGTCCCCATGCCCTATGATAGGGATCAGCAACCTGTGGCTCCGGAGCCACATGTGGCTCTTTCAGCCCTTTGCTGTGGCTCCCTGTCAGGTGATCCCACCATTGGCTGGCCCCACCCCTTGCCCTCCCCTCCCAGTCACTCCTCGTCTGGCCTGAGAAGGTAAGGGCGATGGCGGAGGATGGAGAAGTGGCAGGGCAGAGACAGAGAGATACAGAGAGAGGGAGAGAGAGAGAGAGAGATAGAGAGAGATATATAGAGAGAGGGAAACAGGGGGGAGAGAGGGAGGGAGGGGGGAGAGAGAGATATGTCAAAAGGATTTTGTGGCTCCCGGAGTTTTTTAACAAGTGTGGTTTAACATTAATGTGGTTCTCTGCACTAATGACCGGCTGGGTAGACGTGGCTAGGGGGATCATGTGACTGGTAGAAGTGAGTGGCATTGAGTTGGCCATGGTTTTGTGGCTCCCGGTGTTTTCTTTTCTGTGGGAAATGGATCCAAATGGCTCTTTGAGTATTTAAGGTTGCACACCCCTGCCCTATGACATTAAGGAATGTGGACTGAGTTGAGACATTGAAACATTGAAGGCTACTTTAGAAATTAAAGCCACAACATCTGTCATGGAATTAAAGAGACATAGGGACAGAGAAAGTTGAAATGGGAAGCAAGCTAATTATAGCAATAAATCCCAAAACAACTGGAGCACCACTTGAATATCTTCTGCATTGACCAAACTAATCAGTCAATTGCGGAAGGCAGCTTTCTTTGGAACGGCTTACATTCTGCGATGATGATACCTTTAAATGTTATTAAACAGCATCTAGCTATCCCAGGTCCTTGGGAAGGACAAATGTGGATGATAGGTGGATAAAAATGCCAAATCCAGTCTAAACATCTTGGTGACTTTGCGACCACCACCACCACCACCACCACCAACAACAACAACCATCCTCCTCCTCCTTGGGCATTGTGTATCAGTTCAGCAGTCCAACACAATGACATCCCTAAATATTAGCATCAGATTCTGAGCCTAATAGTAACCCAAACATTCTCAAGGGTTTCCAGAAAGAGAGAAGGCTTATTTATTTATTTATTTATTTTTAGATTTCTATACCGCCCTTCTCCCTGGGGACTCAGGGCGGTGTACAGCCAAGTAAAAACTCACAATATAAACATTAAGAACAAATTAAAAAGAATATCTAAATTGGCCCAAATTTAAAAAACACCCCAGTTTAAAATCATTTAAAAGGCTTTGCTTAGGCCAGCCTGGCTTGTTGGAAAAAAAATGTTTTAAGGGCACGGCGGAAGGTTTTGATTCTGGTTATAGCTTTCTAAGCTATGGTAAAGGTTTTCCTGTCCAGTTATGTCTAATTCTTGGGCACAGTACTCCATTTCTGTTTCTTGGCCAAGGGAGCCAGTGTTGTCCAAAGACATTTTGGGTTTCAGCAATCTGGGTTTTTTATTACTGACCTCGGAAGGCTAATAGGCTAAGTCAACCTTGAGCTGGTGAGAATCGAATGGCTGAACTGCAGGCAGCCAGCAACCAGCAGAAGTAGCCTGCAGTACTTCATTCTAACCACTGCGCCACGATGGCTCATGTGGTACCTATTAATCTACTTGCATTTGCATGCTTTCAAACTAGTAGGCAGGCAAGAGCTGGGGCAAGTAATGGGAACTCACCCCATTGCGCGGTGCTTGGGTCTCGAACCCAGACTGCCAGCTTTCAGGCTGACAAGTTTAGCATTTTTAACCCCTGAGCTGGCACTCCCCTCATTGATTTTTACAATGCATTTAATACATTTTCAAGCATTGCATATGTTGAAACACCGTTCTTTGCAGAGTTTCATATTTTTCATTACTTCTTAAAAGTCATGCTTTGACCTCTTTCTAAGGATTATTTTTCTTCTTCCCTGATTTATGAGAAGCATCAGATTTGCCTGGAAAGTTCAACAATGTGCCTTATCTTCTGCAACTTTACAACCCCATAAACTGTTTTCCATGACTCCAGTTACTTTTAAATGCTTTAATGTCCGCCCGATGAAAAAAAAAAGGCAGTGGGCGATATAGAGTATTCTGTCAAATTATCCATTAGTTCAATCTTATTCTTTGGCATTAAATATCAAAGGACAGAATCATACTTAAGCGTAGGGAGAAATTCGTTGCCTACTGACAACCAGGCAGGCTACTGTGGAGAGAATGATAAAAATATATATATATAACATAATATTTAAAGGAAATAACATTTTCTCAGTGGAGAACATGTGCATTATTGTTCACACTGAAAAGTAGGAATTAATAAAAAAAAAGTGATTTCAGAAAGAATGAGTTGTTCATTTAGATTAATGAAAAAGTTTAGATTTTACAACAGGAAAAATCAGCTCTGGAAGAAAAACATGCAGAGTCCATGCAAGCCTTGTTCTTAATCCTAAACCGGGGTCTCAAACTCAAGGTTCGCCTGTGGGATGCATAAATCCATCCCATGGGGCCGGCCTGGAAATATCAAGGACCAGCCCATGGTGCCTCTGCCGGCTAAAATGGGCCATGCGTGGCCCCTTCCCCCTGGCCTGTTTTCAGGCTCCACGGCCTCCTGCAGCACTCTGCCAGCCAAAAATGGGCCATGAGGGAACCTCGGGAGGCCTCTGTGCAGCCTGTTTTTGTCTGGCAGTGAGTTACTGGAGGCCGGGAAGGCCCAAAATGGGGCATGGGGGGGGGCTTAGGAGGCCTCCATGTGGCCCATTTTTGGCCAGCATTTCTGGAGGCTGGAGAGGCTGAAAATGGGCCATGTGGGGCCTTGGGAGGCATCCGCACAGCCCATTTTTGACGATAGAGCTGCTGGAGTCTGGGAAGGCTGAAAACAGGACACACGCAGCCCATTATAGCTGGCAGAGACACCACGGGCTGGACCTTTGATATTTCCAGGCTGGCCTACAGGCCGGATTTAAGCATCCTGCGAGCCAGGAGTTTGACATTCCTAGTTTAGGATTAAGAACAATGCTCGCATGGACTCTGCATGTTTTTCTTCCATGGCTGAGTTTTCCTGTTCTAACATCTAAACTTTCTCATTCATCCAAATGAACAACTCATTCTTTCTGAAATCACTCCTGTTTCTTTTTTTATTCATTCCTACTTTTCAGTGTGAACATGCACATGTTCTCCATGTTTTTGGCCCATTTTCAGCTGGCAGAGTGTTGCAGGAGGCCATGGAGAGCAAAAATGAGGTGTGCCTGTGTGTGGGGGGCAAACCTAGCCTCCCCTGTCAGTGGTGGGTTCCTCCCAGTTCAGCCCGGTTTGGACGAGCCGGTAGCAGTGGTAATATGATGTAACCGAACCGGTTCTCTTTCTTTGGGAGCTGGGCCCTCCCTTCCACCACCCCCACGTTATTCTTACCTTTTATTTGGCCCCACCCCCAACCTATTGCTGCCTTCTGAGTCCCAGCTGATCGGCTAGAAGGAAAAAAAACTGTTTAAACTCTTGCCGCTGGGCTTCAAAGGGCCGCCCTACAGCTGATCAGTGTTAAAAGGCAGTGTGGTGGTAGACCAGTGCGCTCAAAAAACAAATGGGTAGACAGGTGCCTCCAAAAACAAATGGGTAGATTGGAATGCTCCAAGAACAAATGGGTAGACTGGTACAGCTCTGCAAGCAGTTAAAAGCCTGGTAGACCAGTACCTCTGCTAAATCCTAAAGAATTGTCACATGATCATCAAACCATGCCTACAAAATAAGCCACGTCCACAGAACCAGTAGTAAAAAAAAATAGAACCCACCCCTGCCCCCCATGCCCCGTTTTGGTCAGTAAAGTGCTGCAGGAGGCTGTTCAGGCTGAAAACGGGACAGTGGATCCCCGCACCCCTTTTTGGCTGTCAGGCTGAAACTTCCATATTAGTACAGATAGAGATAAAGTTAAAACAAAGGAAAGAAGAAACTCACAAAACACCACGAAGCAACATGAAAATGTGGATCTCATAAGAAACCATGGCAGCTACTTGGACAAGATGGTTCTGCAGATTCATTATAGTGTTTCCTTTTGTTTAGACTCCCTGGTGGATAATTGCTGGCAATATTCATTCCCATAATTTATCTCAAATGGGGAGTTCATAAAAAATCTAGTGCCAAAAGTGCTATGTGGGTCATCAAATACAACCTATTATAAATGAACAAGAGCCCGTCATTTCCTTGAGTAATTGGCTTGATTGATGAATGGCTGGCTGGCTGGCTTGATTGGTTGGATTTATACCCCACTATAATTGACTAATCCATTGGTGGCATATTTTTTTTTTAAAAAATAATAAATCAGAACCTTCTTTCTGGTATCTTGAATTCAATACTTGGTGTCCTGCCATCTGAAACAACAGAGGAAAGAAATCTTCACTTTATTCAATATGAATTCTTTTTCCTATATTTTAAAAATTATGTGGAGTTGGTGAAATTTGAATTTTAGTATAAATTAGTACAAAGGTATCTAAATTTAAAAATGAAAAAAAAAATTCTCATGCCCTCCCTCAATCCTTCCAAAGCTAAATATCTCTTCATATCCCTTTGTAGGATGCAGTTTCTGGATTTTTTTTTATTAGTTTCTAATTACTAAGGATTACTAATGATTAGTTTCATAATTGCTTCTCGGGATTTGTTTGTCTGGATCCTTATTAAAATGTGGCATACAGAACTGGAGACAATAATTGGTTCTGACCAATGCAAAATAGAGTGAAAAAAAATATTATAATCATACACGAAAATTTCTTACATGACCACAAATAATAAAACATACTCAAGAAACAAAACTAAAATACTGATTAGATTAGACTAGATTAGATTAGATTAGAATTCTTTATTGGCCAAGTATATTTGGACACATAGATATTTGGAATTTATCTTTGGTGTATATGCTCTCAATGTACATCAAAAGAAAAGATACATCGTTAAGAATCATAAGGTACAACACTTAATGATAGTCATAGGCTACAAATAAGCAATCAAATCATACTAGGAAACAATCAATATAAATCATAAGGATACTGAAACAAGTTACAGTCATACAGTCATAAGTGGGAGGAGATGGGTGATAGGAACGATGAGAAGATTAATAGTAATAGTGATGCAGATTTAGTGAATAGTTTGACAGTGTTGAGGGGATTATTTGTTTAGCAGAGTGATGGCATTTGGGAAAAAACTATCCTTATGTCTAGTCGTTCTGGTGTGCAGTGCCCTATAGCGTTGTTCTGAGGGTAGAAGTTGGAACAATTGATGTCCAGGATGTGAGGGGTCTGTAAATATTTTCACAGCCCTCTTTTTGACTCATGCAGTACACAGGTCCTCAATGGAAGGCAGGTTGGTAGTAATTGCTTTTTCTGCAGTTCTAATTAACTTCTGAAGTCTGTGTCTGTCTTGTTAGGTTGCAGAACCAAACCAGAGAGTTGAAAGGTAAAATATACACCTAAGTGTGTTATAAAGTAGAAAATAAGGCATCAAACTTTATTTACACCAAAAGTATTCTTAGAGACGTTAAGGTTAAGGTTAAGTTATTAGAGTTATTTTGGGAAATTGATCTGCTTATAGGAAAACACCATCTCTTCTCTCAAATAAAGCAGGAGGGTAATTCCTAGTGCCAGGTTTGGTACCATGGACAGCTCCAGAGGACAATCAATACCGATTCAATTACAGTTTCTGCACCAGCGTGATCTCATCTTGAACAGGGAAATCTTTTGCCCCCTTTCATTAACTGTTGTTGCTAGAACATCAAGATTAGCCAGATTAAATGCTAATCTGTGAAAAACCCAGAAGATATTAGAGTAATGTGTAGGGAGAGGGGGGGAAATCCATTATAAAGGCTGATGTTAAAGTAATGGTGTTACATATGTCATGGGGGAGCTACCCTTCTGTTGATGCAGCCTGTGATTTGATGCACATTTTCTGCAGACACATCACATATGAAATTTGTAGTAAACCACTATTCCATACTCCCTCCCTCCCTCCCTCCCCCCCCCTCTCTCTCTCTCTCTCTCTCTCTCTTGGAGTGGGGGCAAGGACTGTTATTAAATCAGATTTACCCTTCCCCTGATTCTATATATGTGATACTGGTTTCTGTTTCTTAAGCAAATAACTTTTGTGCCTCTCCTCTTCTCATTTTCAGCCAGTTCTCTAAGCAATCAAGCTTAGTTTTATTTACATCTTCTAGCGTATTAGCCGTCCTATCTAATTTCATGTCAACAATAAATCCGATACACATTCTCTCCCCCTCTTCATTCAGATATTTAATGCAAACAAGAGTACTAGTCCTAGGAGGGATTCTTGTTTGATAGACCTGGCTTAAAAGCATAACATTGGAAATTATTTCATGCTTTAAATTGTTGTGGGCATTTGCAGAACTGAGCGCAAGTAATCTTTTGAGGCATAAGATAGGAAATGGCTAGTAGGATTTTTGTTGTTGTTGTTCCTTGTAATGTCCGCAAAGGCCTCTGAAAAATGGAGATAGCTCTGGTTTAATTTTTACTACTAGTTCTTTACGCCATGCTTTACAGAGGCATTGCCCTCTAAACTTTTCTTCATTAAAAGTTTTCTGAATAGCCAATAGATTTTAAATAATATCTCCCCCAACTCACCACCCAGAGAAATAAGACAATTGCAAATCCAATTTATTACAATGTTTATTACAAATATTCAGTGTTTCCAATGGACATGTGTAAATGTTTTAAATAGGATTACGGATTCTATTGCTCAACCTATTTTTGCTCCGAAAGACAAATATACACTGGTTCCAAATGAACCCTTGTTAAAGTTACCACAGTCTTGAACCCTCTAAGCAAAATAATGATGTGTGAAGCATATAATTAGATAAGAAATAATTCCAGAAACTTCATAATTGAGTGAGCTCAAAATAAACAGTTAGGCAAATGGATTATTAGCATGAATTCATTTCCCAGATTTTATTTATTTATTTATTTTAGAAAAAAAGACAGAAATCTGAAAGTCCAACCAAAATCAAAATCAAAGCTGCTTTGAAACTGATTAGCCGGAAATAAAGAGTCAGAAATTTAAACAATGCTTTATTATTTTTCCAGATTATCGTTTACTGTCCCAGAGGTTTAAGGAGAAATATTGAATACAATTACATTACATTTTGAGGGGCACAATGACTCTGTAGTTAAAGAGGCTGAACTTGTCCACTGGAAAGCTGACAGCCTGGGTTTGAGACCCAAGCACCATGCAACAGGGTGAGCTCCCGTTCCTTGCCTCAGTTCCTGCCCACCTAGCAGTTCGAAAGCATGCAAATGCGAGTAGATTAATAGGTACCATTTTGGTAGGAAGGTTACAGCAATGACTACATCATCATGAAAAATGTCTTTGGACAATGATGGCTCTCTCAGCTAAGAAATGGAGATAAGCCAGGGGTGAAATGCTACCATTCGCTCCAGTTTGAGCGAACTGGTAGTGATAAAAATTACCAATTCGGTCGAACCGGTAGTTTAAAAAAGCTACTGGTTTGTCCGAACCGGTATTTCCGATGATCAGCTGTGCTGCGCAGTTTATATTCTCTAGAAAGCAGGAAATCCTGCTTTCTAGCAAAGCTAAATCACACAGCACAGCTGTTCCCCCACCTCGCTTTTCTACTTACCTAGAGAAGTCTTCTTTTTCCACGCAAAGTGCGCATTTGGCATGTGTTGCACAGGTGCACACAGCATGCTTTTCCGCACGCATGCATGCACAGCCAGCAAACCAGTGGCAAATCTGTCCAGATTTCACCACTGAGATAAGCACTATGCCCTAGAGTCAGATATGAATGGCCTGGGAAACCTTTACCGAGCACAGTATTATGTCACTCATGTTATGTTGCTTAGGCTTATATTACCATTTTAATTTTTGCAGATGTCTATCAAAATGACCCCAAAATGTTCTGTAGACCCCCAAGAGCTACAGAACACAAATGCTGTAGCTCTTGTAAGATTGCAACTCTTTGGTTTATTTATATTAAATAACACCACATTCAAACGACCTAGCACTGCACTGCTTTGTGCATCTGTGACTTAGAAGTGTCACTGGGAAACAGCCAGACTGTAGGCTTGTAACTAATAATAATAATTATTATTGTCATTGTACATGTACACACAGTATAACCATACAATGAAATTCACTTAACGCCCAAAGACCAGGTCCAACACCATAACAATCCCCAAACATCCCCACCCACCCACCACAATTCCCCACCTCTAAACCACCCAAACATCCACACAACAGACCAAGTAATGCTGTCCAACAGCTCACTGATGGTGGCCCTTTAGTTCATTGTTGAGTGCACTTATAGCTCTGGGATAAAAACTATTCAGAAAAAGTGTGGTCCGAGTTTTAATTGCTCTGTATCTTCTGCCAGAAGGCAACAGTCCAAAAAGATTGTAAGCAGGATGGGAAGAGTCTCTGAGAATGTTATGCAACTTCCTCAAACAGTGAGATTCGAAGATGTCATCCAGGGCTGGTAGCTGGAGTCCGATGATATTCTGGGCAGTTTTAATGATTCTCTGTAGAGTGTTTTTGACCGCTACAGAGCTGCTCCCATACCATGCAAGAATGCCGTATGTCAGGACACTCTCAATGGTTCTGTGATAGTAGGATAGAAGTAGATGCTGAGATAGATCTATCTTCCTGAACATTCTCAGGAAGTACAGCCTCTTCTGTGCCTTCTTCACAAGCATGTTAACATTCATAGTTCATGAGAAGTCCTTCTCGGCATTTAATTTAATACTGCAAATCGTAAGGCATACATTTTCTCAATAGTACTGGCTTTTGAACTCATAGTTACTTACTTCTGTATATTCATAAAGTAGGTCTATGTAAGATTTAAAATAGAAAAGTGCAGTCTTTCTAACATATTCCTTTTTTGGATTTTCATTGTTGTGTGAAGAGAGTTTATTGCATTTTCCCCGATGTATAAATTCAGTCTAGAATTTTTTTTGTTGCACGATATTAATTCTGTTGCTGGAGCTGAAAGCATTTTCTTTCTTTCTACACTTCTAGCTAGTATCCTATGATACTGTTCACAATTTAAACTTTCCACTAATGGAAAAAATATTTAGGTTAATATAGGTGGAAATAGTTAAATTGATGAGAATACAAATATACTTATGCTGTTTTTCTCAGCAACGGTATAGAACTATTTTTGCATTGCATTTTTCTGAGACTTTTTAGTTTTCTAAATCAACTTCTGCCATTAAAATGAAATGGGCTGCAATCATTTGATTTTTTTTTCAAGCTGTCATTCATTTTAATAGGCCTTATGTATTTGTCCTTAACAGCTGATTGATGTCTTGGAAGAAACAGACTGAAAAAAATATTAATTTCTAAATACCTTGGTCATGCATTGCCTTGAAAAAATGGAGGATGGAGAAATATTGATCTGCTGTTACCATACACTAACATTTAAAATGTGGGAATGGTGCATTTTCTTCTGTGCAATAGGAATGTCCTGAGTTTTTATTATGCTAAAACACATGTAGCCTTTCTAGAAACAAACAATAGAGAAATAAATCAACCTCAACTAAAGCTTCTAACTGAGTTAATTTAGCTTGGTACTAAATCAAACAGAACTGGAACTGTTCATCAAGTAGCAACATCTATGCTTTGAATTTCATTTTTGTATATGATGAGATTTTTTATGTATTTATTTATTTTTAGGAATGGGTCAAAAATATCCCACTCTGAGTTTGGAAAGCTACTCTACTTTCCATCAATTGCATCGACTGCAACTTATAATGGTGTTTAATTGGATTGCATTTTAGAAGGAGAATGAAACACCTTTATATTTACTGGATCAATGAATTGATTGTTTGATTGATTGATTGACTCATTCATTCATTCATTCATTCTTCATTCATCCAAAAGGGGAGACATGTTCCCCGCCTTCAAACACAGTAAGAAAAGTGGTTTGCTGTTACCCTGTTTATCATTTTATTGCCTGTAGTCATTCATGCATTTTAGATGATGATTTATGAGCTAGAAGCCAATGCACTGTAACACAGTTTCACCAGTTCTCTCCTAGCATCTAACCACAAAGCCATTCCTCCCGTAATAACATTCCAACTGCACAGTGCAGTCTTTGTACTCCTCTCACTCACCAGGTAGATAAATATCCCTAGGCTGCTGACGATATCGGAGTTGAATATAATGTGCTCTATTGTCTGTGTAGTGGAAGGGCAGCCCGAAGCTTGCTCTGCATTTCCCAATGTAAAGCATTTCATATTTTCCCTGTTAGAAACAGAAGGCTGCTTAAAACAGTTCAGGCAACCTGTATTCAAATCCAAGTTGTTTGAATATGATTGATAGAGTTGCTTATTGTTTTGCCGGTGGTGAATTGATTTGAGAGGAGAGAGAATGTTGTGGTTTTTTTCACTACTGTTTGTGTTGCACCAAAGAATGGAATGGAATGGAATGGAATGGAATGGAATGGAATGGAATGGAATGGA
>WNWU01000063.1:5391901-5427272 GCA_012654045.1 Ptyas mucosa | reverse complement strand
TTTAGTTTAGTTTAGTTTAGTTTAGTTTAGTTTAGTTTAGTTTAGTTGCCATGGTGGTGAAGGGGTTAGAATGCAGTATTGCAGACCAACTCTTCTCACTGCCAGGAGTTCGATTCTGACTGGCTCAAGGTTGATTCACCCTTCCACCCTTCCGAAGGCAGTAAACGGAGGTCCCAGATTATTGCGGGCAATAGGCTGACTTTGTAAACTGCTTAGAGAGGCCAGTAAAGCACTGTGAAGCGGTATATAAGTCTCTTGCTATTAGTTGCCCTCAAGAGAAAATGGAAGTGCTTTTGTTTAGGATATGTTTTCTGTTCTTTGATTTAAATTTAAGAAACAGTCTGTTGAGCAGGATTCAGCAAGATATTTTGTCCCAGATTCTCATAAAAATGCACATTCCAATATTATATAATAATTTACCATAAACACAGACACATTCTAAACATAAACTTACTACAAGTTATGAATACTTAAATGAGTAACGGAAGAAAGAGCATCTTGATTAAAACAAGAGCATTTGATCGATGGTGCTTGTAAAAGTTCTACAATTGGACTAAGATTAAATTTTTAGGTTGTAATCAAATATAGCTTCTCCCTTGGCCAGCAGCTGGCTCTGGAACATTATTGTTAATGTCCTTTTCTCCTTTAATACCTCTTTTCTCCTTCTTGAAGTTCTTTGAGTTTTTATTCCTTTCCTTCCCTTTTTCTCAGAGAGACAGTCTTAATGCTGATTTGGGAGACATTCAATGTCTTTCCTTTACTTGTTGCTGGCATTATAATTCATTTAAGCATTCAGAATTTGGTTTCTATGTTCTTTTCCTGTTCTTTCCTTCTTTTTTTAATTAAATTGAATTGAATTCTTTATTGGCCAAGTGTGATTGGACACTGTCTTTGGTACATATGCTCTCAGTGTACATCAAATAAAAGATACATTCGTCAAGAATCATAAGGTACAACACTTAATGATAGTCATAGAGTACAAATAAGCAATTGAATCATACTAGGAAACAATCAATATAAATCGTAAGGATACAGCAACAGGTTACAGTCATAGTCATAAGTGGGAGGAGATGGGTGATAGGGATGATGAGAAGATTAATAGTAATAGTAATGCAGACTTAGTGAATAGTTTCACAGTGTTGGGGGAATTATTTGTTTAGCAGAGTGATGGCGTTCGGGAAAAAACTGTCCTTGTGTCTAGTTGTTCTGGTGTGCAGTGCTCTATAGTGTTGTTTTGAGGGTAGGAGTTGAAACAGTTTATGTCCAAGATGTGAGGGGACTTAGTGAGGGGACTTAGTGAATAATTGGTCTATGACAATTCACCACAGCCAACTCATTGTGGCCAATTCACCACAGCCAACTCCCCATAGCTAGCTTGCCACGGCCAACTTGCCACAGGCCAACTCACCATGGAAAAATTCCCTGAGGGACAAAAGTTACACTAATATCAAAGAAATGGTGGGATAAAATCATTAAAGAAAGGATGTCAAAGGAGGGACAGGATGAGATGTGAATGACAAAAAATAAAATATTACCACCAGGGATGGTATTCACTTACCTTCACTACCAGTTTGTAAATGTGAGTGCGCACGCAACACCTCCTTCTGCGCAAGTGCAGAGCATCAAAAACGGGTTGTGATTACATCCGGGTAGGTGGGCGGAGCTTCCCGCAGCCGCCGCTACCGATTCTCCTGACCCAGATAGAACCACAAAACTCGATGCAGAAAGTTGTTAAATTGTAAATATCTGTAGTTCGTATTGTATTTTAACGTCTGATGTGTGTGTGTGTGTGTGTGTGTTTTGTGTTTTTTCGCTATTGTGCGTTTTGTTTTAAAATGTAAAATACTCAATAAAAAATATTTTTTAAAAAAAAAATAAAAAAAAATAAAACAATCTTTCCAATCAGCCTCCATGTTTCCAGTGCCTTCCTCCCCACTTGGAACTGAACCCAGAGGGACATTTCTTCCAACAGAAGGAAGATAGGAAAAGAAAACCATAATGAATCTGCTAATAGAAACTTAAATCATTTCACACTCCAAGTATAGCTTATTGGTAGATGGGAGTCAAAATTATGGCCAAATCTACTAGAAATATCCTAATACCAGAAAAGAATCAATTGTACAGCTGTCTATGGGTGAAAGCTTGCTGAAGAAGGAAAATACCAATCCCTTCCTTCTAAATCTAAAATGGATTTTCTTTAACCAAAGAAGTTTCTTGATCATTACTTATTTAGTATCAAAAAAAAAAAAAAAGGTCCATATATATATAAAAAACCCCACCGGATCTTGAAAAATGGAGTTGGCATTTAGGATATGATTTTATATGCATGGTCTTCAAAAGACGGGATGCTTCACATGGAATCCTAATTCATCTTGTCACAGGTGTCTCACTGTTTGAGTTTGTTACTTCCAAAAATATTCTCTGCAGCCAGACACGACACCATGGCGTTGAGACTATTTGCGCAACAGCTGATCAAATATTTAAAGGATAGTTGACTTCACCTTGACTCTAATAATCCTACTTGGCAGTTCACCAAGCAGCATTGTGTTTGTGTGTTTGTTTTTATGGTCTTTTTTTTTCTTTTTGGTTTTTTTTAAAGAATCATGTATAGGTAAAACATTTAATTTCAATTTCTTTTTCTCCTCCTCCTCCTCTCCTCCTTCTCCTCCTCCTCCTCTTCCTCTTCTCCTCCTCCTCCTTCTCCTCCTCCTCTTCTCTTCCTTCTCCTTCTCCTCCTTTTCCTTTTCCTTCTCCTCCTCCTCCTCTTCCTCTTCCTCTTCTCCTTCTCCTTTTCCTTCTCCTCCTCTCCTCCTCCTCTCCTCCTCCTCCTCTTCCTCCTCTTCTCCTACTCCTCCTTCTCCTCCTCTTCTCCTCCTTCTCCTTCTCCTCCTTCTCCTTCTCCTCGTCGTCGTCCTCCTCTTCCTCTTCTCCCTCTCCTTCTCCTTCTCCTCCTCCTCCTTCTTCCCCCACTCCTCCTCCCTCTTCCTCTCCTCCTCCTCCTCCTCCTCCTCCTCTTTTCCTCCTCCTCCTCCTCCTCCTCGTATAAATTAAGAAAACCACAACAGTATTCAAAATAAAAATTATTCTACAGTAGCCAAATTGGGGCAAAAAAAATGGACATCATTTCCTGAACAATACCCAGGAGGGTTCTGAAAAGTAAATAAATTCAGTGTTTTATTACATTCTCACTAACTTTCAATACAGTTTTGGTAAGTTCTGGCCCACCATATGATCAAAGTGGGGGGGGGGGGGAAGAATTCGGAAGAAATAAAAAGAGTTGTCAACACCTTTCTAAGATAGCTGCCTTATCTCCAGAAGACAACAAACTACATTTTTAAAAATAAACCTCACACTAAAAAAGAAAACAAAAAAAAGCACTAACAGAGCTGCTTGTTTTTTCTAATTTTAATCCTGTTTAGATTAAATCATACTTTATTTTATCAATTTCTATCCAATAAAGATCCAATTGAATTTCCACTTCTTTCACCCTCCAAATAGAATTCATGTAGTTGCCCAGGAAACTTGTGACTTTATTTGAAATAAGCAAGTTCAGCCATATGTTATCTTCAGCTCTGAATCAAAAGATATTGTTATGGTCCGCCAGCAGCCCATGGAGCTAGCAGTGGAGTCAGACAGTGAGGAGGCTGGGGAGGACCATGGGCCAGTCCTGGAGTCAGTGGAAGGCCCGGATGAGGGCTCTGTGTCGGAGGCAGAGATGGGGCCAGGGCCATCTGAGAGTGATGCGTGGACTCCGGAGCCTCCAGAGTCAGACAGCAGAGAGGCAAAGGAACAGGGGAAGCCTGTTTCTAGTGCACGCATGCGCAGAGCTTCCAGAAGGCAAGAGCAGCTAAAGCAAAAGGGATGACTTGGGAGTAAGGACAGGAGATGATTGGCCCCTCCCATAAGGCTTAAAAGAGCAACAAAGGCTCTTGGGTTCTTTGTAGGAAAGCAACGTTGCCTCATCTGTTTTCCAGTCGGCATCTCTTGTTTCTGAACTTCGTGGGGCTTTGCCAAGAAAGTCCTTTGGCAGGGTGCCAAAGAAGATAAAGGTTTGTGATAAGCCTGAAGGGCTTTTTCTGAAGGACTTGTTTTGGAATTAATTTGGACTAAGCTGGGAATGAAGTAATTCCCAGCTGTTATAATAAAATAGGTTTGTTTAAGACTAATTGTGTCTGGTAATGCCTAATTGAGCCTAGGACACAAAAAGATATTTAGCAATAAACCCATCCGTTCCGATGAATAAAATGCACTTTTTCAATAATCGGCTGTATAGAATGTTATAACCTATCCAGTTCATCCACTCATTCACCCGTCCCTCCATATTCTGAATAGTGATGTATTTCAGGTGACAATGAGAAACAATTGTTCCAAAATTGGTTGTTTTCAGTAAGTTTGTGGATTTTCAATGCTTTTCATTGACCATTTCCATTCCATTGGCCAGTTATTTTGGTTGATCAGGGTTGGCCCTTGCATAGAGTAACCCCATAAACAGTTCCTTAGACAGGTACTCTATGCAAGGGCCAACCCTTATCAACCAAAATAACTGGCCAATGGAATGGAAATGGTCAATGAAAAGCACTGTTTGGTTAGGACAGAGATATGGTTGTGTACTAGTAAATCTTCAGAACTAGCCCAGTGCGTTATATGCAGTTTTCTCTAAAAAATTAGGGCAAATGTTTTGTGAACAAAAATTATAACTGAATAACAACCAGGGTACCAGTTATATAGGTAATAAAATGAATAAGCTAGCTATGCTTAAATGTTGTGTTTTTTCCCCCCGTTGGAATATAATCCTGTGTAAATGAGGATACATTTCTCAGTAATGACATACTGATTTTTGTACCTAATTTAGATAACAAAGACTTCTGTCTATTAAGATTTTAAGTAATGAGGGGAGGAGAGGCAAATTGAATTCTTATCTGCTTTGAAATGCTTTTGATTTAGTCATTACTTCTGGAAAGCTATTCATCATTTCCTTCCTTCCTTCCTTCCTTCCTTCCTTCCTTCCTTCCTTCCTTCCTTCCTTCCTCCCTCCCTCCCTCCCTCCCTCCCTCCCTCCCTCCCTCCCTTTCATGATTTATAGGCTCTCAGCGACCAGTCATCCTTTGACTCCTCAGTGCGATATGGACCTTAGTAGTTCTGAAGAATTCTACCAAGCTGTCCACCATGCTGAGCAGACCTTCAGAAAGATGGAAAGCTACCTGAAGCAACAGCAACTCTGTGATGTTATTTTGATCGCTGGGAACCGTAAGATACCTGCACACAGGTTTGTATTAAAGTAAAAGAGTTATAAGAACCATTTGTTAAGCAGAAGTGGAAAAACGCAAACTGCAATCACACCTCATTCTTGAATATATGTCGTCATCATTATTATTATTATTAATTATTATTATTATTATTTACTTTATTCATTAAACATGAAACTCCGTCAACTGAACATTTAAAAATACATCACAAATACCATTGACTGGTGCTAATGGTTGTTCGCCAACACTGGTTTTACAGCATCAACATTTCTTAAATACTGTCTGAATTTAGAAATGATTAGATCACAAGCTTACATTGAAGAGCAGGAAGATGAATGCATTGTCCCTCTCACAACGTGTACATTTACTCTTAAGGATCGGCTTGCTAATATTTTGCAGAATGTAAGAAAACAGGGCCAGTAAGGTAATCCTCGACTTAACGATCACAATTGAGCCCAAAATTTATCTTGCTGAATGAAACATTTGTTAAGTGCATTTGGCCCCATTTTTGTCCCACTTTCTTTCCACAGTTGTTAAGCGAATCATTGCAGTTCTTAAGTTAATAACACTGTTGTCTTAAGTCACTTTTTTCAGTGCTATTATAACTCTGAACAGTCACTAAATGAATTATTGTAAGTTGAGAACTACCTGTATCTAGACCTGTTATCATGCCAATCGATGCATTAAATACTTTTGAGTGTAGGAAGAAATTATGGTTTTCATATTGTTCCAATTTGGGCACAAATCACTTCAGTTTGGGAACTAATCAAGGAACATCTGTGGAAGCAGAAGGTTTGATTAAACGTGTTCTGGAAAAGTTAAAACCGGTTATATTTATATCCCATTAAATTTTGGAGTCAAAAACCTTGGACTCCACATATTATGCAGCAATCCATGAGAGAAGCAGGGTTCATGAGTTTATTTCTTGTAGAATTTAATCTGGTGAAGTAGCAGTAATTAGAAGGGAAAAATGGTATTTAAAATACAATTGACGTAGTCTGTAGAGATTGTCAGTCATCCAGGTCATGGTTGTCCCAAAGATGCTTTTTCAGGAGGCAACTGGACTTTCTTGCTTGTTTGTTTTTCTTTGGAAGACATTTTGCTTCTCATCCAAGAAGCCTCTACAGCTATGATTGGATGGTGGGGAATGTAAGGATTTATATTCCTTGCAGACAGCTGGTCATTTACTTCCTTTTAGCGGGTCATTGAAGCACTTGGAGGTTTATCTGTGTCCTCAGGGTCACCTGAGTGGGTCTGTAGTCTGCAATTTTTCCCCTGGAAATCCATTCCTAATCCCACACCATTCAAAGGGTGTTCATCCCTAATTGTATAGCTAAACGTTTGTTAAGATTCACAGTCATCCAGATCACGATTGTCCCAAAGAAGTGCTTTTTCAGGAAGCAACTGGACTTTCTTGTTTTTCCTTTTGAAGACATTTCGCTTCTCATCCAAGAAGCTTCTTCAGCTTTGACTGGATGGTGGGGAATGGAAGGATTTATACTCCTTATAGACAGACTCCAAGTGCTTCAACGACTCTCTCAAAGGATATAAATGACCAGCTGTCTGCAAGGAATATAAATCCTTCCACTCCCCACCATCCTGTTAGAGCCGAAGAAGCTTCTTGGATGAGAAGTGAAACGCCTTCAAAGAAAAAACGAGGAAGTCGAGTTGCCTCCTGAAAAAGCACCTTTGGGACTATTGACCTAGGCTCCTTAACCAAAACTGACCATTCCCTCCGGCCCTTGGAAGTTTTGAATTCAATAGCACATGATGAATTCAGGAAGATTTCCAGAATGAGATTAATTATGAGCACGAGTGGTATTCACTTACCTTCGCTACCGGTTCACAAATGTGAGCGCACGTGTGCTTACTTCTCTAGCTCACACCACCTCCGCGCATGTGCAGAGCATAAAAAAAAGCCCGCGATGACATCCAGGTGGGTGGGCGGAGTCTTCTGCTGCCGCTGCCACTACCATTTCGCCCGAACCGGATATAACCAGCTGAATACTACCACTGATTACGAGGCACTATTTGATTAAATAATAAGAAAAAGAGAGAGAACAATGCGCAAGTGAAGAAGTAACGCAGCCTGACGATTGCAGCTTCACTTGTCAAAAAAGCGATAAAGTTATAAAATACATATTTTGAAATGTTCAGGCGTTTACCTACTTTCAGGTATATTGCATACGAGGCATGATCAGAACGCAAAAGAAAAATCTGGAGACTTTTTCCATTGGGACCGATTCCATTATGGATCGTAATGAAAGGGGATTTTAGGGTTTTTTTCCCCACTAGCCTTAATGGCTGAGTCTATTTTGTAGAGAAAAGCACTTAGGCTACCTTTCATTTTTGCCAATGACAGCTGCGTCTTTTTTTTTCTTCTTCTTTTTTTTCCAAGGCAGAACTGAGGGGAAAAAATGGAGTAGGAGTATAGTAGAAATTGACTTCAAGGAACTTTCTTGATTTCCTGACTTTTAGTTTTATGCACATAGACAAAATTTTCTTTTTTAACCAGACATTTTTATCATTATAATCTGTCTCTTCAAAGAGTTTCATTTTGCTCTTGTTTGGCTGGTGGATCTTCCTCATCGCCCTTCTGGTTTATTCATCTGCTGTTAGTGTGGCTTCATTAATGTAGATAGCGTCATTTTATTATGTTATTTTATTATATGGCTGATTTTATAAGCTACCTTGTGGCAGGAAAGCAGGATACAATTCTTATAAACAATTTGATATCCTGCCTACTGTATATCCAGGAAACTGTTTCTACACCGTGTAAACAGATGTTCATGAAAATACTCAGTGGACATATATAAAACTCCTTCTATAAAACCACATAGTTCTACTTGGTATCTGCGTGGAAAGTGCCAACAGTCCATCATCTATATCAGGCTTGTCAAACTCGATTTCATTGAGGGCCGCATGAGGGTTGTGTTTGATCTTGGGGGGCCAGGGTGGGCGTGGCCAAAGTGGGCCTGGCCAGCTGACATCACTCGTGTTGGAGGCGCCTTTGGTGGCCCAAGCGCTCTGCTAGCAAAAACAGGCTCCCAAGCTCTGTTTCCAGCTGTGACAGCCTCCTGCAACCCTCTGCCAGTGAAAACGGAGTCCAGGAGGGCCACACAGAGCCCTCGCGAGCTCCATTTTCAGTTGCAATGGCCTCTGTTTTCACTGGCAGAGGCACCACAGCCTGGTCTTTTGGTGTTTCCAGGGCAGCCCCATGGACCAGATCTAAGCACCCTGTGGGCCAGATCTAGGCCCCAAGCCTTGAGTTTGACACCCATGATCTACATAATCGACTCCTTGAAGACCACCATATCTGGTCAGATCTATCCAATAGAGACATACCACCAAAGAATTTAATTTAGGCACTTAGACATGGATGAGAGAGGCTTATGTAAATGGATTTAAGCATAGGCAGAAGTCAAACCAAATAATACCACAGTACCGAAGGGTGGAAGAAGCAGCAGAGAAGAAAATTATTTGCCTGCAAGGTACTCCATATAAATACAGTAGTGGCCAAAATTGTAGAAACCTTTTGGGAAAAATGTATTTTTGAGGTTTGATGGCTAATAACACCACTTTTTTTTTGGAGTTTCAAGATAATCATATTCCACTGCTGGAATGGCCTGGGAATAGCCCAGACCTTCATCCAATTGAAAAATCTATGGAGCCGACTAAAGAAACTTGTTAATTAGAAGCAACCCAGCAATAAAACCCAGTTAATAGAAGCAATCATTCAATCTTGGTTTCACATTATAAGAGCTGCAGAACTAAAAGACTTGGTTCACTCCATGGGAAGATCTTGTAATGACATAATTCATGCTAAAGGTTACCCAACTAAGTATTAACTGACATGGTAATTTTTGTATATCTCATTTTTTCTACGTTTTTCTTCTTTATATTGTAACTGCTATTCTAATAGCAAATCCTTCATAAAAGTTATTGCATTACATTCTTGATTAAATTATCTTTCCATTGATAGATAATTTGATGGTACTACTCCCCCCCAAAAGTGGTGTTATTAGCTAGTTTTGGAAAATCCACTGTTCCCAAAAGGTTTCCACAATTTTGGCCACTACTGTATGTGACGTCGTTTATTTATTTATTTTTCCAAAAGGAACTTTCCATCAAAATGAATATTTGGCCTCTTACTTGATGCTTCAATGCACAGTGTTTTTGTGAGTTTGTTTCCTGAGTTTTATTAAATGCCAGCAGATTAAAACTCTGCTCTGTACTTTTTCGAGAATGCGATTCAGTAGAACCTGTTTCCAAACAAATGTTTATAAGGTTGCCATTTTCTAGGTTTTCATGACTTTGAAAATTTACAATACTAGTTGTGGGTTGAGTATTCTCAGAAATAGACTACACTGAAACATAGTATGTTAACAGATAGATATGTTCCTTCTCTTTCTCCTCATACCCTTCTCTCTCCTCATACCGCCCCAGGCTTGTACTCAGCTCTGTTTCGGATTACTTTGCCGCCATGTTTACGAATGATGTTTGTGAAGCCAAGCAAGAAGAAATCAAAATGGAAGGGATTGATCCTGGTGCACTTTGGGATCTCGTTCAGTTCGCATATACAGGTAACCCTCGTGCATTGAATTCTCCTTTCAGGAATAAACCCTGATTCTTGTGTTCATCATTCTTTAGCAACCATAGAATATGAATACATCAGCAGTTTATATAATCTGGGTTAACAGATGGTAGGAACTGTCAAAGATATAATGCTTAAACTCGTGAAATTTAGACAAAAGCTCATCATTGCTCTTCTAAGGATGGATTATTTGTATAGATTTTTTCCCAAAGTTGTTTATCTGGTATCCATAGTTTTTCATACTCCAAATTGGAGCTACCTTTATCAATGTTAATAAGGAAAAGATAGCATTCCATTCCACTTCTATTAGGAAAACAAGAGAATATGTACCAGTTTGTAATTTATGATTAATGATTGTAACTGTGATTTATGATCTATGACCTATTACTTGCTGTTTGTATGTTTATGCACTGGAGACAAATTCCTTGTGTGTCCAATCACACTTGACCAATAAAGAATTATGTTCTATTCTATTCTATTCTATTCTATTCTATTCTATTCTATTCTATTCTATTCTACTCTACCCTACCCTACCCTACCCTACCCTACCCTACCCTACCCTACCCTACCCTACACTACACTACACTACACTCTACTCTACTCTACCCTGAGTGAGTTTATACATCAGAGACAAATTCCTTGTGTGTCCAATCACACTAGGCCAATAAAGAATTCTGTTCTGTTCTGTTCTGTTCTGTTCTGTTCTGTTCCATACCGTTCCATTCCGTTCCATTCCACTCCACTCCACTCCACTCCACTCCACTCCACTCCACTCTATTCGTTATTTCCTCCACACACACCCCATCTATAAAAATAGACAGTTCTGTATTTCATTTATCTTAAATTTGTGCTTTTAGCAAGAACGATTATTTAAAATGAAAAACAATTGAAGTTCGTAGTTATGACTAATATAGCTCACTGGTTAAGGAACAGACTGTAAATGGGAATGCATTAATGCAGAGTGTCCTCAGGGTGCAATCAAAAAGACAAGATGATGACAGATAAAAATACAGGCAGATCTTTGACTGCAATATTCTAGTCATCATCTTGACTTCTTCTTCTTCTTTTTTTTTTACCCTGTTCTGTATTATTTCATCCTGTTGATCAATAAAGACCATTTCCTGCCTCTTCTGTGGTTTTAAAATGCTGTTGGGCTTAAAAGTACTAGAATTTGTTTCTTGTGTTATTCTTGTGATGCTGAAGCCAGAAGAATATATATCTATATATCTATATATCTATATATCTATATATCTATATATCTATATATCTATATATCTATATATCTATATATCTATATATTCTTTCCTAGGATCCAATTCTCGACTGTGATCATAAATTTAAAATACTATTCCTCATTCCTAGGAAATTGGATAACTTAAGAAAACATTGCACACAATATCTTGGAAACTCAGACTAATACCTCCGTACACACTAGTATTGATCCTTGGGAAAAAAATAGGTTAATCAGTGTCCTACTGATAAATTTTTAAGGCCAAAAGTTTATACTAATCATTCCTACAGCCATCTCTCCAAGAGAATCCATGGCCAAAACAAATATTATATATTTGTCTTTCAGCTTTTGTCTTCTTTCCTTCAAAGAACTAAAGTATTGATTAAAATACTACAGATGCTTCAAAACTAAAGGAACATTAAATAAAAACGTTTTTAAATTAATATTTCAGCTTGCGACCGCAAACCAATGCATAAATTACTTGCGCATGTAAGCTCCATTTAACTTAGTGTTTACTTCCGATTGTTTTGTTTTAGCTTTAACCAAAGCTATTCAGCCAGGTGAACATGCAATATTTATGTTTTAATTTGAACTTCGGGAAACGTGGCAAGCAGTTGTTAATGTTCAGATTGCCTGCGGGAAGACAAAACTCCATTAAAGGAAACGAAACAAAGACATTACCAATATTTAGAGTTCCTTTTTTTTCCCCCTCCTCATTTTCTGACTTCTTCTCTGTCGTGTCTAGAGAACTACTGGCTTCTGCAAGGAGGGAAATCATTAATCATCAGTTTTCTGGTCAAAAATTGGCAGTATGATGTTGTTGTTTTTTTTGAACCATTGCTGATGTACAGAGATATGATGATGTTATCCATTCAATCTCTTGGTGATTCTATGGGTCAGGTCTCTCTGCATCTTCTGACCTTGCACTCCTTCTGTCATGCCCTTGTCAGAGTCTAAATCTGAGACAGAAGATGAACAGCTAACAGAGAGCAGGAGAGTGGTTCTGTTGGCTGTGGAGGAAACTGGGGAAGGGCAAATTCAGACTGGGCAGAGCAGGGGAGAGGAGAACAAGGGAGAGGGGGTTCAGATGAAGACCAAGGCCCACCTCCTCCTCATCCTAGGGCACACAGGAAAGAACACAGAAGAGAACAACATGAGTTGCATGGTTTACAAAGAAGGAAAGGGTCCTGATTCCCTTCACAAGGCACACCTGGGGATGGAGTTTAAAGGAGAGGCAGTTGGGAGAGGCATTTATCGGGGACAAATGCTGAATTTATCTGGCATTGAGAGTTGTGGCCTGCATTCCCGGCATTCCTCCTGATTGTTGGAATTATTGCCATGTTACTATGTACCTATTGTGTCTTGCTGGAATTTTTCTTCCCATCTGGGACTCATTATCTTGCCCTGCTGGAGTGCTTGATTGCAGTCATTCTGTTTACACCAATTTGGACTGGAGTATCTGCAGGTTTAGAATAGAATAAGAGAGTTGGAAGGGACCTTGGAGGTCTTCTAGTCCAACCCCCTGCTTAGGCAGGAAACTCTACACCACTTCAGACAAATGTTATCCAACATCTTCTTAAAAACTTCCAGTGTTGGAGCATTCACAGCTTCTGGAGGCAAGTTGTTCCACTGATTAATTGTTCTAATTGTCAGGAAATTTCTCTTTAGTTCTAAGTTGCTTCACTCCTTGATTAGTTTCTACCCATTGCTTCTTGTCCTACTCTAGAGGTTTGTGGGAGAGCTTTTCTCCAGGTCGGAGAGCAAAAGGAATGTTGGGACAAAGTTGATGTCAATAAAGGGACTCATACCAGTTCTCTGGCTGTGTTGCCTTCGTGCCATGCCCCAGGTCATCACAGCTTCTTTGAGATGTTCTGTTCTCTGACTGATGTAAGCTTTGACGGTGTCCATCCACCGTGTTCTGTGATGGCCTGGTTTTCCTTTACCCTAACTCTTCCAAGCATAAGTGAATTTCTGAGCATGACATGGCCAAAATAAGTTAGAAACAGTTTTACGATTTTCCACAAAAGTATATGCTGAGTATACTTGATCTCTCCAAAGGAAATCACAGGTGAACTTCAATATGTTGCATCTTATCTCCAATATCTAATCTTCACCACACCCATCGCATCCCTAACAATTACAGGTAGTCCTCAACTTACAATAGTTCATTTAATGACCATTCAAAGTTACAACAGCATTGAAAAAGGTCACTGATCATTTTTCACAGCTACAACCATTTTCCTTTGAATGATCTCTTCTAAAAGATATTTCTCGACTTACAACAGTTCATTTAGTGACCACTCAAAGTTACAATGGCACTGAAAAAAGGTGAGCAATGACCCTTTTTTCACATTTACGACCTTTGTAGCAGCCCCCTGATCGTGTGATCCAAATTCAGATACTTGGCCGCTGCTTCATACTTATGACCATTGCTGGGTCCCAATGTCACGGGATTCCCTTTTGTGACCTTCTGACAAGTAAAATCAATGGGGAAGACAGATTCACTTAACAACCGGGCTACTCACTTATCAAGTACAGTGATTCACTTAGCAACTGTGGCAAGAAAGGTCGTAAAATGGGGCAAAACTCACTTAACCAATGTCTCACTTAACAATTGACATTTTGGGCTCAATAGTGATAATAAGTTGAAGACTACCTGTACTTTGTCTCCATGTGGAATATTTCCCTTTCAAATATGAGAGCAAATATGTGATGATTTGGAAATTGACCTCAAATTTAGTTTAGAAAGATTTAGCCAGTTTCTTTCTCATCTGTATTTCACTAAACATTCCTGGAGTTACACAGTGGATTGACAATATTTTTCCAGAAGTAAGGATACTTCTGTATCCTTAGGATACAGTAGATATGCATCTACTGTATAATCATAAGGTAAAGGTAAAGGTTCCCCTCACACATATGTGCTAGTCGCTCCCGACTCTAGGGGGCGGTGCTCATCTCCATTTCAAAGCCGAAGAGCCAGCACTGTCAGAAGATGTCTCTGTGGTCATGTGGCCGGCATGATTAAATGCCAGAGGCGCACAGAATGCTGTTACCTTCCCACCGAAGGTGGTCCCTATTTTTCTACTTGCATTTTTTATGTGCTTTCGAACTGCTAGGTTGGCAGAAGCTGGGACAAGTAACGGGAGCTCACCCCATTACGCGACACTAGGGATTCAAACCGCTGAACTGCCAACCTTTCAATCGACAAGCTCAGCGTCTTAGCCACTGAGCCACCACGTACCTACAGAAATATACGGATATGCATCTACTGTATAATCATAGACCATATTTATTCTATGGATAAATATTTGCCTTATACACAATGCATAGGTTTCCTATTACAATAATATCTTGATACAATACAGATATTATGCAATAGGTAAGGCAACTAATGGGAAAACTAAAACTTTTCACAAAGCAGATATTTCACACATACACATTCAACCTGTTCGAATGTGTATGTGTGAATTTGTACCTAGATAGCTAGAGTTACATTTTATATCTAGATATTTAATCACGGATATTGCCGAAAGATCCAGCGAAGGCAGTTTGTTAAATGAAAAATGTCGATTAAACCTAGCTTTATAAACTTCCAGTCTTATTTGTAGAATAGCAAACCCGATACTGAAACGCTGAGGTTTTGATTTAAAACTCTATCAGGCAAAGCAAATTAGTTTTACAGGATAGATAGTATAAGAAGAAGAAGAAAACATGAAACTGTAAAATTGTAAATATGTCTCAAGAAGCAATAATGTTTCTTTGGCAATGCAGTATTCTCAGAAGAATGCCTTTAGCTGGTAGGTAAGGAATATCTTAAACTACAACATGTTGTATCTGGGGGGGAGGAAATGAAACAGGAGAAAGTAACATTGCCAATCATTCAGCCCCAGACTAGAAAGTAAGAAATCGATCCATCGATCCATCGATCCATCGATCCATCGATCCATCGATCCATCGATCCATCGATCCATCGATCCATCGATCCATCAAAAATTTCTACCAACCAGCACTGGACTCACATGGTTAATTAGATCCATAAACTTTATAGAAGCAGGATTCTTTCTGTAGAGCAGGGATGAACTCAGAGGTGCTTAAATGTGGCCTGCGGAACCGGCCTGGAAATAGCAAAGGACCAGTCCACAGTGCCTCTGGCAGCCAAAATGGGGCACGGGGGCTGCATATGGTCCCCATGCAGCCCATTTTTGGCCTGGACGGCCTCCTGCAGCACTTTGCCAGCCAAAATTGGGGCCTCCGCACCCTGTTTTGGCTGGCAGGGTGCTGCAGGAGGTGTCTGTCCCATCTCCCCCCACCCGCAGTGGAGAACTTGAACAGAGGATAAATTAAGAGCCTTGGTGGCGCAGCAGACTACAGTGCCATTAAATAGCACTTAGCTGCCAGCTGCCTGCAATTACTGCAAGTTCAAATCTCACCAGGCTCAAGGTTGACTCAGCCTTCGATCCTTCTGAGGTAGGTAAAATGAGAACCCGGATTGTGGGGGCAATAAGCTGACTTTGTATAAAAAAGAACACCACTTAGGAGGGGCCGAAAGCCCTACTAAGCAGGTATGTACAAAAGTATGAAGGCTATTGCTTAACGCATTGTAAGCCGATCTGAGTCTCCGGAGAAGGGTGGCATATAAATTGAACCAATAAATAAATAAATAAACTACAATGCTGATCCGGTCCTCAAAGAAATCCAGTTTGACACTCCTGCTGTAGAGGATTGATTCAGTCTGAAATCTCTCTCTCCCATTCCCTCTCCCTCTCTCCCTCTCCCTCTCCCTCTTCCTCTCCCTCTCCCTCTCTCCCACCTCTCTCCTTCCCTCCCTCCCTCTCTCTCTCCCTCTCTCTTCTCTCTGTATTTCCTTTTTGTTAAATCTCTTAATTGAGTATTAAGAAACATGAAATCATGAATGGGAATGCTAGACGTAATGTGGTTATATGAACTCAATACATGGTTTCATTACAGCAAAAATGAAATTACTGTTTCATTAGGGCTTGTTTAATTCAAACGGTATGCATTATGCAAATGTACAAGTAACACATTGCTGCAATTTATGCGTGTTTTGGCCAGAGTATTAATTTTATAACCTTCCATATCATTAGACCCAGACGGGGTTTTTTTTTCTCTGTTGGTTTAGAAAAGAGAATTCTATATGTAATAGGAAGTAAAACTTTCCGAGTTTGACTGTACAGTATATTATCTGAACATTCAAACAAGATTACATATGTGGATTGAGACGTCTGAAGTCCTTCAAGTGTATATGCAGACATTGACATTTCCTGCCTATTTTTTATTATTTTTTTGCGTATTACAAACATCCACCCACACACCAACTCATCAAGGTTGTTACTGTTGGCTTTTGCTTGGTTTTCACATTTTTTGAGAAGAGAGAAATCTCCATTTGATTTTTGTCATCATAGATTGACAAAGGTGGGGGGATGGACATTTTACAGTTGTGTTTTGTTTCGTTTTGTTAAGGGGTTGGTATAGAAACATGAGAGAACTCCTTTCATTCCCACCTGATGTTTGTTTCACACGAAAAATGAACCAACCAAACAGAAATAGTTATGAACAATGGCTAATAACTTTTAGGAGACTTCTGTGGTATAACCTTGTTTTTGTATGTATGTATGTATGTATGTATGTATGTATGTATGTTTAGGTTTAGGTTTAAGTATAGGTATAGGTTTATTTGGATTTATATACTGCCCTTCTCCCGAAGGACTCAGGGCGGTGAACAGCCAAAGATAAAACACATACAATATAAATTTTAAAAAACAATTTAAAACATATTAAACAAATATGGCCCATACTAATTAAAACACCCCTTTTTTAAAAGCGAATTAAAATTAGGCAATTAAAAAGAGTTAGGCCAGCCCAGCTTGTTGGAATAAAAAAGTCTTGAGGGCACGGCGGAAAGTGCGTAAATCCGGGATCCTCTGTATCTCCGGGGGGAGCTTGTTCCAAAGGGCAGGTGCCCCCACAGAGAAGGCTCTCCCCCTGGGGGCCGCCAGTCGACACTGTTTGACCAACGGCACCCTGAGGAGCCCCTCTCTGTGGGAGCGTACTGGCCGGTGAGAGGCTACCGGTGGCAGAAGGCGGTCTCGTAGATACCCAGGTCCTAAGCCATGGAGTGCTCTAAAGGTGGTAACCAATACCTTGAAGCTCACCCAGAAGACCACCAGGAGCCAGTGCAGCTCGCGCAGGAGAGGTGTTACATGGGAGCACCATGTCACTCTCATAACCACCTGCGCAGCCGCATTCTGGACCAGTTGGAGCCTCCGGGTGCTCTTCAAGGGGAGCCCTATGGAGAGAGCATTACAGTAGTCCAGTATGTATGTATGTATGTATGTATGTATGTATGTATGTATGTATGTATTAAATGTTTGCATAACAGCTCAAAGAATTCTTGTGCACACACATGAAACGTCTTTTACAGAACAGCATCTGTATCTTTCATGTAGTGTGTGTGTCATGCTTTGTTTGTGTGTGCCCAGAAATATTGCTTTGTGTTGCAAATTTGTGTTGCAAATTTGGAGGCATTAACTGTTGATAAAGGGTACTGTAGGTCGTAAATATTCCCACACATGTTGTCTTAGTTTTCACAGTCATTTTATTAGGGGGAGAAATAGTCTCCATCTGTGTGAAAGTTCCACTAAACATATCAGATTCAGAGCAAAGACAAAGATTTCTCTGTCCAGTTGTGTCCAATTCTAGGGGCGCGGTGCTGATCTCCATTTCTTGGCTAAGGGAGCCAGCATTGTCCAAAGACATTTTCTGTGGTCATGTGGCCAGTATGGCTATTGTTCTGACCAGAGGTGGGTTTTAGCAGGTTCTGACTAGTTCTGGAGAACCGGTAGTGGAAATTTTGAGTAGTTCGGAGAACCAGTAGTAAAAATTCTGACAGGCTCCACCCCCATCTATTCTCTACCTTCCAGGTCCCAGCTGATTGGGAGAAAATGGGGATTTTGAAGTATCCTTCCCCTGCCACGCCCACCAAGCCACGCCCATCAAGTCACACCCACAGAACCGATAATAAAAAAAATTTGAAACCCACCACTGGTTCTGACCCAGCTTTAGCAAGTAATGATAAGCTGCTTACTCGCAAGTAAAAACAAACCCCTTTTCAAAAAGGGTAAGGTAAAGGTTCCCCACGCATGTATGCTAGTTGTTTCCGGCTCTAGGGGCCGGTGCTCATCTCCATTTCTAAGCTGAAGAGCCACCACTGTCCAAAGACATCTCCGTGGTCATGTGGCATGATTAAACACCAAAGGTGCACAGAACGCTGTTACCTTCCCACCAAAGGTGGTCCCTATTTTTCTACTTGCATTTTTATGTACTTTTGAACTGTTAAGTTGGCAGAAGCTGAGACAAGTAACAGGAGCTCACCCCGTTATGTGGACTAGAGATTCGAACCGCTTAACTGCCAACCTTCTGATTGAGAAGCTCAGCATCTTAGCCACTGAGCTACCGCATCCCTATCCCAGGGTAGGAACAGTCTTTTATTCACATGGATAAACAAAAATAAAAAGTAATTAGTCCCAACGACCTGGCCAAGAAATCCAAATTGCTTGCTGTGTCCTAAAAGCAAACGGTTGTCTGTGACAAGCATCCACTTCCAAACCCCTACCATTTATTTCCCAACCAGGGAGGGGTTGGCTGCTTTTCCTTGAGAGCCGGCTTATTGTTTTCCTTTGCTCTCCTCTCCTTTTCTCTCTGTGTATATGCGAATCTGGGATGAGCCTCATCTGTTCCTCTCCCTCACTCAGCTCAGGCTCCGAAGACAACTGCCTCTCCACCTGAGAGAGGATGGAAGGCTCTGCCTCTTTTCCTTATCAGAGCCTCCCAAAGGCTCCGAAGCTGACCCAGGCTCCCCCTCAACCTCCTCCTCATCTGACTCTGCTACTAGCTCTGCTGGCAGCCACAACAGCTATGTGCCAAAGGCACACTGAATGCTATTACCTTCCCACTGAAGTGGTACCTATTTATCTACTCACATTTGCATGCTTTCAAACTGCTAGGTGGGCAGGAGTTGTGGGAGCTCACTGCGTTGTGTGGCACATCATGGATCTTGAACCAAGCTGTCAGCTTTCCAGCAGACAAGCTCAGTGTCTTTAACCACTGAGCCATTGTGCCCCATCAGATTCAGAGCACTACAGGACTATTTCGTGCTCGGATTACTTCAACAATCCATGCAATGGAAGGGTGATGCATAGCAAAATGTAGATGCAAGCTTGCTTTAAAAGACAGAAAATAAATGGCACAATTGCAATATAACTTCAAATGTGTAAAGAGTTGTTGTTTTTTTCAAAACCATGATCACTTTTTTTTTCTTGCCTCATTATTCCAGAAGTGATATTTTGAAAATGGCATCCTGAAGAGCTTGTGCTTCATAACTCATTTTGTTTTGGTAAGAAATAATAATAAAAAAAAGAGGTAATTATGATAAAATATATTCTTGGGACTCCGGTAAATTTTGATCAATACACAGTTCTCTCTCTCCCCCCTCTCCACCCTCCCTCCCTCTCTCCACCTTCTCTCTCTCTCTCTCTCTTTGTCCCTCTTTCTCTTTTTTCTTTCTCTCTCCCCCTTCCTACCTCTCTCTCTCACACACACTTTTCTCTCTTTTTTTTCTTTCTCCTCCCTTTCCCTTTCTATCTGACTCTCTCCCTATCCGCCTCTCTCTCTTCTTATCTCTCTCTCTCTCCTTATCTCTCTCTCCCAATCCTTCTCTCTCTCCTTATTTCTCGCTCTCCCCCAATCCTTCTCTCTCTCTTTCTCTCTCTCTCCTTATTTCTCTCTCTCTCCCTATCCTTCTCTCTCTCTCTCATTTCTCTCTCTCTCCCTATTCCCCTCTCTCGCCTTCTCTCTCTCTCTCTCTCCTTATTTGTCTCTGTCTCTGTCTCTGTCTCTGTCTCTGTCTCTGTCTCTGTCTCTGTCTCTGTCTCTCTCTCTCTCTCTCTCTCTCTCTCTCTCACACACACACACACACACACACACACACACACACAAATCCAAAAAGGAAAGTATCTTGTTTGGAAGTTTAGATAGAAATACGAAACACAAATAATCTGTGCTCGTAAATCTCCTCATAAACAGAGCAATCCGCCAGAATTATGATAAAAGGTCTCGAAGGGCTTCATATTTCATTGCATTTTGCTTTGTTTGTTTTAACACCTGGGGTAAAACGTTTAAGGTTACATCCAAGGAAGTCTATAGGCACCCTTCAGAGTTCTCAAATATATTCTGTAAATATCTAACTTGCTCAATGCTTCTCAAATGCCTAAAAAATTATACAAAGACTACCCCCCTCCGATCATAGCATCGATTAGAGTTTATTTTTATTGAAATAATCTTTTGTACCAGTCAAGGTAAGTTACACCATCTCTGCAGTACAATAAAGAAAACACCCAACTTTAGCAAAAACAATTCAACATAAAAACACAACACTAACAATATCTAGCAATTGCAGGAACTGAGCCGGCATTTTTTTAAAAAACAGAATAACTAAAATTACAAGAATTTTAAAATCTTACTCTGGCTCCGAAAGAGCCCTAAAGTGAACACTAGACAGAGAAACAAGAATCATCTTTCAGCAAACAATGTTTAGTTGTTGAAATGAGTAGGTTTCACATAATTTTAATTTCTAGAGGGATGCAAAAACAAATAATAATGCAATTTTGCTTTTTTGTTTTCGTTTTGGTTCTTGGAAGGAACTGAATCATTCATAAAGTGTGCTTCTGATTAGTGGTGGTATTCAGCCGGTTCGAGTGAACTGATAATGGTGACCTGTGGGTGGACTGGCTCACCCGCCTTGGCACTATGCCGTCCTATTTAGCCACTTTTTCTAAGCCATGTGCATGCATGCAAGCCGCGCGCACGAGCAAAGCGCATGTGTGGAAGGCTGAGTGCACGTGTGGAAGACGTGCGCTCACATTTTCAGTGTGCGGCAAATCGGTGGTAAAATTACCGTATTTTTCAGAGTATAATACACACCGGAGTATAAGAATACCTTTTTTGGTGAGGAAAAGAAGAAAAAGAAATCTCCCTCTGCCTCTGAGCAACTTGGCCTCGTTGCAGCAAACAGCAAACAGCCTGCTTTACTTTCATTTTCGTTTTCAGCATAGCTTGATTACCACAAGGGGGGGGGGAATCTGCTCCAGCAATTTACCTCTTTGCAGCAAGCAGCAGAGCCCTGCACAAAACAGCTGAGAGCAAATCAGCTGAGAGTCGGGAGGCCAATCCAATCAACTTGTGGTAATTAGGCTGTGTTGAAATTGAAAGGAGCTGTTTTTTTCTTGTTGTTTGCTTGCAAGGAGGTAACTGCTGTGAGGCAGAGGCCAAAGGGTGGGGGCCAGTGGGTGGGCAGGGCTACATTCGGTGTATAAAACACACCTAAATTTTCACCCCCTTTTAGGGTGGAAAAAGGTGCGTCTTATACTCCGAAAAATACGGTATGTGAAACCCACCTCTGCTTCTGATTTTAGTCTATTTTTTCTTCTACATCAGGCCAAAATCAGGATATTACTAAACTTTTTTCAAGAATAGAAATCAATTGGTTCAGGACCTAAGGAAATATTGCAAAGGCAATATAAGCCTTTTCAGTTTGTCCTTGATTTTAGTTCTGCTTTTAAAACAAAACGAAACAAAAAACTCTTTGTCTTTGGATTTAGCCATATTTGTTCAAACATTTAAACTCAGGGATCTTCCATCTATCTATGCAGTCATTAAAACCAATCACTCTTTCAAGAATTCCTTACTGTTGCTGTATTATGTGTCTTTGGCAATTTTCAGTTCTAAATCAATTATTCCAAAGCACGGTGTAGTTATCAAAGCATTGTGTAAAGCTATTATCCTCTGTAAACCTGAGGTACACTGTTACACAACATCAAATGAGTCATATGGTAGAAACAGCAGAATGTTTTAACCTTACTGGGATGAAAATGGATAGTTTTCACATCTCAGTACATAATTGCTAAGCCTTTAGTTTAAGTTTTCATCGACTTTAAGCATCCCTACCACAAAACGTGAAAGAGCAGCTGATAGGAAGAGGAAGTTTCCTCAAGTCATTTGACAATATCAATAGCACTTAGACTTATATACCGCTTCACAGTGCTTTCCAGCCCTCTCTAAGTGGTTTATAGAGTCAGCATCTTGCCCCCAACAATCTGGGTCCTCATTTTACCAACCTCGGAAGGATAGAAGGCTGAGACAACTTTGAGCCAGTTGGTCAGGATCCAACTGCTGGCAGTGGGCAGAGTTAGCCTCCAATACTGCATTCTAACCACTGGGAGGGAGGGAGGGAGGGAGGGAGGGAGGGAGGAAGGAAAATATATACCGCTTCACAATGCTTTCCAGCCCTCTCTAAGTGGTTTACAGAATCAGCATATTGCCCCCAACAATCTGGGTCCTCACTTTACCCACCTCAGAAGGAGGGAAAGCAGAGGCAATAGCAATAACAATAGCATTTAGACTTATATACCACATGACAGTGCTTTACAGCCCTCTCTAAGAAGTTTACAGAGTCAGCATCTTGCCCCCAACAATCTGGGTCCTCATTTTACTGACGTCGGAAGGATGGAAGGCTGAGGTAACCTTGAGTCAGTTGGTCAGGATCGAACTGCTGGCAGTGGGCAGAGTTAGCCTGCAATACTGCATTCTAACCACTGGGAGGGAGGGAGGGAGGGAGGGAGGGAGGAAGGAAAGAAGGAAGATATATACCACTTCACAATGCTTTCCAGTCCTCTCTAAGTGGTTTACAGAGTCAGAATATTGCCCCCAACAATCTGGGTCCTCATTTTACCAACCTTGGAAGGATGAAAAGTTGAGTCAACCTTGAGCCGGTGAGAATCGAACTGCCAAACTGCCGGCAGCCAGCAGTCAGAAGACATAGCTGCAGTACTGCATTCTCACCACTGTGCCACCATGACTCTTATAGTTGAATAGTTGAAAGGTATTGCGGTAGCTTTGTAGAAGCATATACCGATTTACATGAGAGTGTGGTAGAAATGGATCCAGCATTTGCAAGATAGATCTTATCAATTAAATAGAGCCAAGATTTACAAGAGTTTATTTTTTTATTATTTGTATATGGACAGGCACTTAATGCTGTTGTCATTTGTTTCTTTTTCATCCAAACAGTTGACGTTGGGCTGTAACAGAAGTATATCCATTATTTGAGATGGAGAACTCTAAAGCTTACAAATGGAAAAAAATATCCACTTGTTTTTATCCAAAAGCATGGTGCTTTTTTTATTAGGGATACTTCCAAGAGAGTGATCTGATTTATTTACTACTAAAGTTAGTTCAGGGCTCAGTGGCTAAGACGCTGAGCTTGTCGATCGAAAGGTTGGCAGATCAGCGGTTTGAATCCCTAGTCTGCGTAATGGGATGAGCTCCTGTTACTTGTCCCAGCTTCTGCCAACCTAGCAGTTCGAGAGCACGTAAAAAATGGAAGTAGAAAAATAGGGACCACCTTTAGTGGGAAGATAACAGCATTCCATGCACCTCTGGCATTTAGTCATGCCGGCCACATGACCATGGAAACGTCTTCGGACAGCGCTGGCTCTTCGGCTTTGAAATGGAGATGAGCACCACCCCCTAGAGTCGGGAATGAGTAGCACATATGTGTGAAGGGAACCTTTACCTTTAAAGTTAGTTTAAAGAACATGCGTTGCAAAGCAAAATCATGTATCAATCTGTACACAGAGCATTGCCATTTTTTTACACAATCATAAGGGTGTGTGCAGGGCTTAATTAGGTGAATGCAATTTATTCAGATAGTTCCTGACTTTCACCTGTTCATTTAGTGATTCTTCAAAATTGCAACGGCACTGAAAAAAGTTGACTTATGACCCCTTTTTCATAGAACTTTGCAGCATGCCCGTGATCGTGTGGTCCAAATTCAGATGCTTGATAATTGGCTCATAGTTATGACCATTGCTGGGTTCCAAGATTGTGTAATCCCCTTTTGCCATCTTCTGATAAGCAAAGTCAATGGGGAATCACTTAACAACCAGGTTACTAACTGACCAACTGCAGTGATTCACTTTACGTACAATGGGGCAAAGCTCACTTAACAAATGTTTCATTTGGGGCTTCATCATGGTCATAAGTCAAGGACGACCTGTATATCCATAAGATAAAGAGTGTTTGCAAAACGTAAGAAAAGCTCACAATCGCATTCCAACTCTATTGACACGCAGTATAAAAAAACACCTAGAAGTTACATGAGAATAATAAAAGGAAAAAAAGTTTGCATAGAAGTCATTTCTGGTCAATCATTTCTATCTGCATTTTCAGTGCCATCATTTTAACAATTTCTGCGGTTTCTCAGATTTCCTTTAACACACAAATATTGTATGCACGGCAAAAAGAAAGAAAGATTGCCACTTTGAGCTGAAGGATACTTAACAGGCAACATTTTAAAAGATTTTACCTCTGGCAAGGTAGACCAAATCGCAAGTATTTCCATTCCATGCCTGCGTCAACCTTTCCCAGTTATAATTATTATTTTAGTCAATTTTAATGAGATGTTTGCATTTAGATTCCACTCCTCCTCTGCTTTTATTCATTTTCCTCCATATATGTCTATAGAGATAGTCCTCGACCTATGACCACAATGAGCCCAAAATTTCTGTTGTTAAGTGAGATAGTTCTAAAGTGAGTTTGGTCCTGTTTTATGACTTTTCTTGCAACAGTTGTTAAGTAAAACACTGTAGTTGCTCAGATTAATGGCTGTTAAGTAAATCTGGCTTCCCCATTGACTCGGCTTGTTGGAAGATTGATTGATTGATTGTCCAAGATGATATGTTAGAAAGGGATTAAAAATTACATTAGACTTCCTCACACTTCCTCACACTTAATCATTAATACTGGATCTGACATTACTCTGACATCCCAAACAGTATTCATTTTTATCAACTGAATGTCTGTGGAGATTCTCGGTCATCCAAATCATAGTTGTCCCAAAGATGCTTTTTCAAAAGGCAACAGGACTTTGTTTTTCCTTGAAAATGTTTTGCTTCTCATCCAAGAAGCTTCTGCAGTTCTGACTGAATTGGTGGAATATGGAAGGGTTTATATTCCTTGCAATCATCTGATCATTAGCATTCTTTTCAGTGGTGGGTTCCTCCCAGTTTGGCCCGGTTCTCCTGAGCCGGTAGCGGTGACGATATGACATCACCGAACCGGTTCTGCCCCCCCCCGCCCCACCCCCACCCCATGTTATTCTTACCTTTTATTTGGCCCCACCCCCAAACTATCGCTGCCTCCTGAGTCCCAGCTGATCGCTAGAGGGGAAAAAAACTGTGTAAACTCTTGCCGCTGGGCTTCAAAGGGCCACCCTACAGCTGATCAGTGTTAAAACAAAACAAATGGGTAGACCAGTGCCTGCAAAAATACGTGAGTAGATCAGTGTCTGCAAAAATACATGAGTAAATCAGTGCCTGCAAAAAATAAATGAGTAGATCGGTACAGCTCTGCAAGGAAGTTAAAAGCCTGGTAGACCAGTACCTCTGCTAAATCCTAAATAATTGTCAAGCCACGCCCACAAAATAAGTCATGCCCACAGAACCGGTAGTAAAAAAAATTAGAACCCACCCCTGACTCTTTTTGAGAGTTCTTGAAGCCACTTGGAGGTTTATCTCTGCCCTCAGGGTCACCTGGATAATGGAATCTCCAGTTTACAGTACAGACTTTTCAACAGTTCCACACCCATTTGCACTATTCAGATGACCCTGAAGCCACTAATAAATCTCCAAGTGGCTGCAACAACTCTCAGAGAGAGTACTAACAACCAGAGGAATATAAATCCTTGCTCCCTCCACTATTCAATCAGAACTGAAGAAGCTTCTTGGAAAAGAAGCAAAACCTCTTTAAGGAAAAACAAAGTCCAGTTGCATTTTGAAAAAGCACTTTGGGGACTTTTATGAACTGAGAGTATGTTACCTTTACTTCCCCCCCCCCTTTGTTTTGTGAAGAATATTAGTCTTTTTCTCAGATGCTTATAAATGGAATCTCTTCTACTTCATTCTTCCCTGAGGTTGGATGTCATTCTACACCAAAATATAAAAATTAATATGATAGATGCCACAGTATCAATGTCAAATATGATCTCAGTTAGCAATTGGCCTTTAAGGCCTGGAATATCATAACAATTTTAAATCTCACCGCTTTATTTTTTTTTTCTCCCAGTGGTCAATTTATCCTAAAATTATCCTACGCGATTAGTTTTAAATAAAGAGGCAAACATCTGAAATATTTATCACTCTGATTATTAACTTAATTTATGCTTTGGTGACCAGTTTAAATTAAAATGTTTACTCAGAGATAGACAAAAATTGAAGCAAATTTATTAACATCTGCAAGTACTCAATAGCCTTTATTTTCATATTACGTCCAATAAATCTTCTCACCTTACTTAATGCATTTTTCTCGTTCTCACTTTAATCAATGCCTGCTTCAAACTTGGAAGCCTTGGGATTTAACATCTCGTTCTTACTTATTGATTTTGAGCTAGATCCAAACTAATAATCCTTACAAGTATATTAGATATTGTGAATTAGGGGGTTTAAGTTCATGATGATTTAAATCCACCCGAATCCAATGAGACTAGTTTAACACTGGTTACATTTCAGTTCTGTTTGTTCTAACCTAATCCATTGAGGTTGATTTCTCAGAAATGCAGGAAGTCCAACCTTGTTTAGTTTCAGTAGGTCACAGGAGCTGGCTCTCCTCGTCTGAGTTGGGAAGCTCAACAAGATAGAACCAAGTTAGCAAAGGACCTTAGAATTGATTGGAAGTCTGGAAGGTAAAAGCAGATGGAAATAGCAAAGCAATTCTGTCAGTGGTGGGTTTCAAAAAGTTTCGCTACCGGTTCAGTGGGTGTGGCTAGGTGGGTGTGGTATGTGACTAAGTGGGCATGGCCAACTTGATGTCACTCACGCCTATGCCCACTCAGTCACATGACCCCCCACCTAGCCATGGCCACAGGAAAAGGGTGGGATTTCCACCTATCTACCCCCTCCCTTCATCAATCACCCCCATTTCTCCCCCTTTAGTGGCCCCGGCCCTAGCCCTGCTTCCTCTTTGTTCGGGCTGCTTACCTTCCGCGGCGACTGGTCCAGAGTCTGGAAGGCAAGCTGACCAGAGTTTTTGGCCGCTCACATCCAGCTGCCACTGCTGGAAAGTGGCTGGGAAAGGAGCCTCCCAAGTTTTCCGGCTGCGGAGGCTGGCTGCAGGCTGCCAAAAAGTATTGGTGGTTGCGGAAAAAGCTGCTGCTGTCACCGCCATGTTCTTCGCGTATGCGCATCCCATTGGACTTGCAAGGCAATGGAATGCGCATGGGCAAAGAACATGGCGGTGATGAACATGGTGGGCAGTGCAAGAGAGCGTCAACCAGGGGACCAGTTTGAGGGTGTGGCCAGCCAGCCATCAGTACCAGTTCGGCGACCCTGGCCAAATTTCCGCCAACGGTTCGTGTGAACCAGTGTGAACCGGCTGAATACCACCTCTGAATTCTGTACACTCCAATTCACACAAAATGTCTGTTTACTCATTCTACTGTGACTTTGGAATGTCTTTCCTTTTTAGGCTTAGATTAATTGAACCAAAACAAGCAAAGTCATAATTTATTTGAGGCTGAAAGCTGGGGTTTAAAAAAAAAGGAAAATAGAACATAGAATAATAGAGTTGAAATGGACCTCAGAGGTCTTCTAATCCAAACCCCTGCTTGAGCAGGAGACCCTATACCATTTCAGACAAATGATTGTCCAGTCTCTTTTTGAAAACTTCCAGTGTTGAGTACCTACAACTTCTGAAGGCAAGCTATTCCATCCGTTGATTGCTCTCATCGTTAGGAAATTTCTCCTTAGTTCTAGGTTGCTTCTCTCCTTGGTTAGTTTCTATCCATTGTTCTTCATTTTGCCTTTTTCTGCTTTGGAAAATAGTTTGACCCTGTTATCTTTGTATGAGCCCCTCAAATATTGACATACTGCTATTGTGTCTCCCCTTCTTTTCACCACACTAGACATACCCAATTCCTGCAACCGTTCATCGTATGTTTTAGCCTCCAGTCCCCTAATCATCCTTGTTGCTCTTTTCTGCACTCTTTCCAAAGTCTCAACATCTTTTTTATATTGTGGTGGCCAGAACTGGATGCAATATTCCAGGTATGGCCTTATTAAAACTTTGTAAAGTTATACTAGAGTCTACAATGATCTTGATTCTATCTCTCTATTACTACAGCCTAGGATTATGTTAGCTTTTTTGTCTGTTGCCATACACTGTTGGCTCATATTTAAGTGATTCTCCACTAAGACTCCATCTATCTGGGCTCTGAATTAATTCCCACTCTTTACCCACAAAACAGAAATGTATGTTTTATAACATGGAATAGCAGAGTTGGAAGTGCCCTTGGAGGTCTTCTAGTCCAGCTCTCTGCTTCAGCAGGAAATCCTATACCATTTCAGACAAGTGGCTGTCCAGTCTCTTCATAAAAGCTTCTAGTGATGGAGCACCCACAATTTCTGAAGGCAAGCCATTCCATTGGTTAATTGGTCTCGCCATTAGGAAATTTGTCCTTTTAGACTAGAACAGTTATTTTTATTTGTTTGTTTGACTCGTATGCCATCCATCTCAGCTACACGCGACTGGGCAGCTTACAAACATTAAACATTTTGCATTACAGCATATCATATGGTTACATGAAGCCTATTATTTGGAAAAGGGAGAGATGCCATTTTAAAAATTAAAATTGGCCATTTCAACTATGACAAAGAGCTAGAGTAAACATTCATATTTTGCTTTCGTGATTTGTTTGTCTGAAACTGATTAGCATCCTGGCGAGGGTGCAAATTGATAAATTTGTATACAGTTATTTTTTTCCACTTTATCTAGACTTAAATCTGCACGCCAGTTTTCTGCAATACAACTAATGAAGTTAAATGCATTGATTGTAAGCAAAAAGCAAAATTGTAATCAGATGTATTGGTATCTTTCAGCTAGATTGTAGAGTTGAAGATTGCAAAAGGATTTATGAACTATATGCTTTTCAGTCCTTTAATTAAAACTTCTAAAAAGTGAACATTAAAACACAGGTACAGTTAGTCCCAGTTTCCTTTTAGTTTCACCCCACGAGGAAAAGAAAACGTTGCAGTGCAGATCTCAAAGGAATGTATCTTTCCAAACTTCAAATATTTAATTTGTTTAATAGTGCAATGCAAACAACATGAGGTAACATTGTATGCCAGATTTTCTTCAACTGCTGGGAATAACCTGCTGATATTAAAGAAAGGAGAACCCAGTGAAGCCTACAGAGAAAGCAAAAACAGGGCTATTTAGTTCCCAAATTAAAATATTGCACGAAGTTGAGTTTCCACTAGTATCATGATGGCTGAGAATTTCATTACGTATTTCATAATCTTAACCCATAGCCACAGACCTGCGGTCATGGTGACCGCAACAGTTTTTCAAAATGTTTGGAACACCCCTATTTTTAGAAATGGACCATTCTGGTTACTAACAGCTTTTGTTTTCCCACCAATAAGGGTGTATGCAGCATCATGCTTATGTAAGTTATTTGGTGTTTTCTGTAGTGGCAGTTGAATTTGAATTGTGGTCATTTTGACTGCAGATCTTTGTTAACGTGTATGTTTTTTATAATGTCGGGGCCACGTTTTCTGCCAAAAAGAGTGCAATTTGGTGACCCAAACTTCAAAGAAACTGTTCTAACATGGTATGAAGAAGCAGAGAGTGATCTGATTGAAGTGGAATCAGATTGCAATGAAAATTTTGTAATGGACGATGAGGAACCCGCCGCCGTCACCGATTTTGACATCAGCGATAATAAAGCTCCTGATGAAATTGATGACCAGATACAATCTACGTTGTGCAATAATTTATATGGCAGGAACAAATTCAAATGATCTTCTGCACCTTTTGGAAGCAATAGAATCCAGAACCACTAGTCACAATATTGTAGTGCAATTACCTGGACTACGGCCAGCAGCTAGAGCGGTCATTATGACCTCATGTCTGTAATAGCGTAGCTGAAATACTATGTCTGTAGTTAAGGCTTAATACTTGGCTCTAAGTTACTAAGGTATGTATAAATTTATGGGTAGGAAACTAATCGTGTTTCTTCATCTCTTGTCCAGGTTGTTTGGAACTTAAGGAAGATACTATTGAAAACCTCCTGGCAGCTGCGTGTCTCCTTCAACTCCCTCAAGTGGTTGAAGTCTGTTGTCATTTCCTCATGAAGCTTTTACATCCATCCAACTGTTTGGGAATCCGGGCTTTTGCGGATGCTCAAGGATGCACAGAACTTATGAAGGTGGCTCACAGTTACACCATGGTAAGGAAGTGCTGATATGCCTTATCGTCACGGCATGGAATCCAAAGATATGTAGAATGCACAGAAGCTATGAAGGTTGCTCATGGATATCCCAAAAATGCTTTTTCAAGAGGCGACTGGAGTTTCTGGTTGTTCTTTGAAGACGTTTCGCTTCTCATCAGAGGTGGGATTCACTTACCTTCCCTACCAGTTTGCAAATGTGAGCTTCCATGCGCCACCATCTACCTGGACTGCATGCTCAGCCTTCTGCGCATGCTCTTTGCTTGTGCACATACCTTCCATGCATGCACACAGCCCCCAAAACATGGCAAAATAGGACGACATTATATCTGAGCAGGTGGGCGGGGCCTACCGCAGTTGCCGCTACCAGTTTGCCTGAACTGGACAGAACCGGCTGAATCCTACCACTGCTTCTCATCCAAGAAGCTTCTTCAGCTCTGGGATGAGAAGTGAAATGTCTTCAAAGAAAAATTAGAAAGTCCAGTTGCCTCAGAAAAAAGTGCCTTTGGGACAACCATGACTTGGATGACTGAAATTCTCCATAGTCACAGATATCCAGTGATAAGGAATCCTAATATGCTATCATTACAGCATAGGAGCAACGTGGCTTGAATGGTTGGAACCCAGGGCAGGAGGTTACCAAGCCCACGTTCGAGACCTAAGAGGTGATGTGCGGGCAGGGTTGAGTTCTCGTCCTTCACTCCAACTCCTGCTGGGGACATGAAAGGAGCCTCCAACTGGATGTCCCCAGGGTAACGGTTTAGTTTAGTTTAGTAGATTTCTATACCGCCCTTCTCCCAAGGGACTCAGGGCGGTGTACAGCCATATTAAAACACATGAATTTATAAAATTTAAAACCAATTAAAATCAAATATATAAAATTTGGCCCTCAATTTAAAACACACATACATCCATTTAAAATTCATATTAGGCCAGACCGGCTTGCTGAAACAGAAGGGTCTTAAGGGCGCGGCGAAAAGTGTGCGGGTCGGGGCTAAGACGAAGCTCTAGGGGCAGCTCATTCCAAAGGGCTGGTGCCCCCATAGAGAAGGGTCTCCCCCTGGGAGTCGCCAGTCGACATTGTTTGGCCGACGGCACCCTGAGGAGCCCCTCTCTGTGGGAGCGAATTGGCCGGTGGGAGGCTGTTGGTGGCAGAAGGCGGTCTCGTAAGTACCCCGGTCCTAAGTGATGTCACCAGCTAATCCTTTCAACCCAGAAGCCCCTCGGCGCTTCTGAATCAAGTGCAAGTCACAGCATGACATCCAAAGATATGTAGAATGCACAGAAGTTTACAAAAGGAGTCCACAGTTATATTAAGCTAAAGGAGTTCTGATACGATACAGTATATTATCAGGGCATAAAACCTTTTAATGAAACAGTTGTTTTTCCTTTTTGGCAGCTTGGTTCCTATAATGCTTGAAAGCTTCGTACAAAGGTATCAAGAGTTTTCAGTGTTGAGAAAGCAATATTATGAATAAAAGGATTGAACTGATTACTGCCCATGCATTCTGATAACATTTCAAAACTCCCCTTACGTTTTTGTGTTGCAGAAGCTATTAAGCATTTGTTTTAAGATAGGGTAATTATGAAATCATAGTACAAGTACTAATCCATTGGCTATTGAGAGACTCTTATTTGAATAAATGCGCGCAACATATCTATGCCAGACATTTACATGAAAACTTAACAGATTGGTTTGAGAATGAAAACAATTTGGCAGATGGAAACAGGTGTTACTTCAGGACCAGCTGTTACATCAATCAAGCATAAATATTACAACATCTGGTAGAAAAATAAATTGCCAAATGACTCTAGCTGTTGTGTATCGCAAACTTCAAAAGGAGTTCAACCCAATATCCTACAGGAGATTTGTCTGCCTTCTTATAGAAATACACTTTTGTGTTAGGAGTCCCACATAAAGATATGCATTAGGACATCTAACCAAATAAATTTCAGTTAGGAAATGTGTGAGAAAATTTACATTTGGGGTACCATTACTGTTTAATTTTATCAGTTAAATTTTACTGTTTAATTTTATCAGTTCTCTTATTCCATAACTTTCTGATTTGAGTCATCATCCAGCCTAGTGAGAAACACACTTACTGTCCTCGACTTACAACAGTTCATTCAAAGTTACAACGGCACTGGAAAAAAAAAGACTTATGACTTTTTTTTCACATTTAAGACCATTGAAACATCCCCATGGTCACGTAATCAAAATTCAAATGCCTGGCAATGGACTCGTATTTATGACAATTTCAGTATCCCAGGGTCATGTGATCAACTTTTGCGACCTTCTCACAAAGGAAGGTCAATGGGGAAGTCAGATTCACTTAATGACTGAGTTACTCGCTTAACCACTGCAGTAATTCACTTAAGAACTAGGGCAAGAAAAGTCATAAAATGGGGCAAAACTCAGGTTAACAAATATCACACTTAGCAACCCAAAATTGGGATCCATTGTGGTTATACGTTGAGGAATACCTGTTGGTATTTTGTTTCATACTGTTTTGGCCCGTACGCGGCCTGTGCGGCTGGTGGCTGATTCCGACAGCGAGGACGCTGATGTAGTGCTGTGCCAGCAGCCTGTGCAGCTGGCACTTGAGTTGGACAATGAGGCTGGAGAAGATGTGGTGCCAGAGGCAGGGATTCAACCAGGGCTTTCAGAACCTCCAGAAACTCCTTTAAGTGAAGAGGACGAAGAGGAGGAGCCTCTTCTCGATGCACGGGCGCGCAGAGCTGCCAAAAGGCAGGAGTGCTCCTCAGGAGGAGGTCTCCTCAAGAGTAAGAGTAAGAGTAAGGCTTGGGGCTAAAAGCCTATTTAAGGAGGAACGCCGACTGAAGCAATTTGCAGGGAACAACCGTTCACTCTCCTTTGTGCCTTGATCTTAGTTTGCTGCAAATTGCTTCTGGGCTTTCTGCCAACCATAGTAAGATTATTTATTCTTTGGATTCTTGCAGGCTGTTAAGAAAGTTAATTAACAGCCTTTGTTTGAAAAACTGATTTTATTTTAGTAAGCTAAGGTCTGTACAGACTTTGTGTGTGCTGCGTTCTCTGGGGTCCGTAGCTGGGGCAGAACACATACAGATATACAGTATATTGAGTAGAATATACTGTAAAATAAAATAAATCCAATTGGAAAGGAAGGCTTATTTATTCCTTGACAGCAGAGTGTAACATAATGTAACGAATGACCCTCAAAAGTAGAATTCAAATAGTAGAATTCTGGGAATATAGACTGTATAGTCAAGGGCAGGGTGGTATTCACTTCGCTACCAGTCCACAAATGTGAGTGCATGCACAGTGCACCTCCACGCATGCACAGAGTATCAAAAACGGGACGTGATGATGTCTGGGCAGGTGGGCGGAGTGTCCCGCAGCCGCCGCTACCGGTTCTCCTGAACCGGATAGAACCGGCTAAATACCACCACTGGTCAAGGGATTCCATTTCAGACTTGGAATCAAGTTCCTTCCCATCTTAATAGGGTTTCTGGATTGTGTATAAGAAACAGATGTATCTTATAAGCTTGCCTAACATTTAAGCATAAGGAATCAAAAGTCATTTCCTAAAAAGTAAATGAAAAGAGAGAAAGAACAAAACAATGATTTCCCAGATAAAACATATTCAACGCTTGTTGCACTCAATTTGATCTGTATGGTTGAATATACTATTACAATATTTGGCTGACAGACACTGCATGATTAGAGAGATATCTGGCTGTCTGGTCTAGATTGAAATTATTCCTTTAGTAATGAGCTGTGTCTTAAACGCAGCTGCTGTACTTTGGCTTGGCCAGGTTTCTATTAGCACAAAATGGCATTCTCGGTTGGCTATGAAGATAGTATTTTCTGCTGACAGATACATCCTTCTAGAATAAATGTTTTTCACACATGGTTCAAGAAACTATAATATTCACTGGAATATTAAGCAGCACTTTGTACAAATTTTAAATTTCAGGAAATTAATGAGACACTGTCAAGAAATATTGAATGGAAATTACTGTATTTTTCAGAGTATAAGACACACCTTTCTCCCCCTAAAAGGGGGTGAAAATTTAGGTGCGTCTTATACACAGAATATAGTCCCACCTACCCATTGGCCCCCACCCTTTGGCTTCTGCCTCACAGCAGTTACCTCCTTGCAAGTAAAGAGCAAAAAAACCCAGCTCCTTTCAGCTTCAGCACAGCCTATTAACACAAGTTGATTAGATCTGCCTCCTGATTCTCAGCTGATTTGCTCTCAGCCGTTTTGTGCAGGGCTCTGCTGCTTGCTGCAAAGAGGCAAATTGCTGGAGCAGATTTTTTTCCCCTTATGCTAATCAAGCTATGCTGAAAATGAAAATGAAAGTAAAGCAGGCTGTTTGCTGTTTGCTGCAACAAGGCAAAATTGCTCAGAGGCAGAGGGAGATTTCTTTTTCTTCTTTTCCTCACCAAAAAAGGTAGGTGCGTCTTATACTCCGGTGCTGTCTTATATTCCGAAAAATACGGTACATATTTGTATTCCTGTCTGTATTTGGCCTATGAGTTGAGCCCAGGATTGAGGTTTGATCCATTTCCTGGTTAACATCTACTTTGAAGATGGCTCCAGATGTTTCATCCGAACTAATTTAGGATAATAGAAGCTGTCCTTTTTTTAAAAAATGAGAATTTGTAATTCCATAGGAAATATTAATAGGCCCATCCGCAAGCAGCAAAGATGTCTTGAGCAGATTTGTATAGTTATTTAAAAATATGTAGAGTACAAAATAACAATAACAATAGGAAGAAGGAGGAAGAGGAGGAGGTGAGGAGGAGGAGGAGGAGGAGGAGGAGGAGGAGGAGGAGGAAGAAGAAGGAGAAGAAGAAGGAGAAGGAGAAGGAGAAGGAGAAGGAGAAGGAGAAGGAGAAGGAGAAGGAGAAGGAGAAGGAGAAGGAGAAGGAGAAGGAGAAGGAGAAGGAGAAG
>WNWU01000063.1:5341250-5388541 GCA_012654045.1 Ptyas mucosa | reverse complement strand
AAAAAAAAAAAAAGGATAAAGTGATCATACTTTTCATAGATTCTTGTTTACAAGGAAAAAAATGTCAATTTTTATTCAAACTCAGCATACATTTTGATATCAATAACTTCCAGACACAGACTATGCTTGGGTTATAAGTTTAAATGCAAGCTGCTCAAGTTTGAAAATAACTGCATTTAATTTCATACATGCCATTTTATTTTAAGGAAACATATTTATTTTATGGGTGATATTATTCCAGTGAGAGAGATTATATGGCATTATGGTTAAATCACCTCTAATGCAGGCTAGGCTGAGAAATAGCTTCAAGCATCCAATAATTACTTCTATTTTCATTGTTTTGTTAAAATGTTTTGTTAACATTGATACGTTAACATGTTAATGTTGTATGCTATAAAATGCCCAGAGTTGTTTCATTGTGAGATGGGGCAGCAAGGAAATTTAATAAATAAATAAATTATTCCAGAAGAATCCCCCCCCCCCTTTATTGAAATTTGAATCTGAGCCATTTTAGAGCTTAGAAATATATCTGAAGTTCCATCCCAACTCGAAGGAGATTTTCAGGTGTTGCTAATCTCTAATCTCATGCCATAATCTCTCAAAAGTTTAAACTTTTGAGTTGACGCACAGCAACATTTCATGGGATATTTTGAAACAGAATTTTCCAAAAGAGAGCCAAACAAAAGCTGCATTTTTATTATACCCATTTCTTCAACCTCTTGGCCTAAGAAAAAGTCAAACGTTACATCATTACAATAGCTGGATGGCTCAGGAGAGATGGAGACCGCAAGTCACATACTCCTGCAATGTTCCTTTTATGGAACGATTCGGAGAGGAGGGGGAATTCACATCTTTCCAATAACTGCTAGTGTTCTGCCCCAGCTACGGACCCAAAGAACGCAGCACACACAAAGTCCGTTCAAACCTTAGTTTACTGAATAAACCAGTGTTTTACAACAACGGCTGTTAATTAATTGCATTAACAGCTGCCAAGAATTCAAAGAATAATAACTGAAAACTTACTGTGGTTGGCAGAATGCCCAGAAGCAATTTGCAGAAATCTGATAAGATAAGCAAGACAAGACACGAAGGAATGTGAACTAAGTTGTTCCCTGCAAATTGCTTCAGTCGGCATTCCTCCTTAAATAGGCTAAGGGAGTGGGCAATTAGCCCCAAGCCTTACTCTCAAGGAGACTCCCTCCTGAGGAGCCACTCCTGCCTTTTGGCAGCTCTGCGTGCTTGTGCATCGAGAAGAGGCTCCTCCTCTTCTTCCTCTTCACTTAAGGGAGCTTCTGGAGGTTCTGAAGGCCCTGGCTGAATCCCGTCTCTGGCACCACATCTTCTCCAGCCTCCTCATTGTCTGACTCGAGTGCCAGCTCCACAGGCTGCTGGTGCAGCACCACATCAGCCTTCTTGCTGTCTGAATCAGCTACTAGCTGCACAGACCGCATACGGGCCACAACAGCTCAGTATCCTGGCCTTTCCCACACTGCTTATCTCCAGTGGCTGCTTAAGGATGAACAGTCCAAAATTACAGTACAGGTGGCTAGATTCTCTGCAGCACCACTGGGGATTCGTTGGGGACACGTATCGATCCCACCATAACTATTTTATACAAGAAATGTGGCAAACCGTTTGCACAGCTTATCTTTTCCCTTTTAGTAATGAACTGACTACAGGCATCGCAGTTTATGGATTGTGATTTTAGTATCTTTAGGCCATGTATAATTGACAGACTGGATTTTATCATAAATTTTATCTTTTATTTATTATTTTATTCTATAATTTTTAATAGTACATTTATTGAGTGTTTTTTTCATTTGTTCTGGTCTCTGGTCTATGACTGTAATAAAAATTCTACAATAGCTGGAGTAATCTATAAGCTATAGTCCTCTAATTCTAAAGAGGATTAATTCCAGCATTCTGTTTCTACCATGATAAACCTCTGCATTTCACATATTTTATTCATTTGTTTTATTTATTTATTTATTTTTGTCAAGCATGTATTAGATAACAGATATAAGTATAAACATGATTATGAATACATGAGATGGATACGAAGAAAAGGGGACTTAGGACAGGGATGGTAGGCACATTGGTGTTCTTATGCACGCCCCTTCCAGACTTCTTAGGAATGGGGTGAGGTCAACAGTAGACAGTCTACGGTTAAAGTTTGGGGGGTTTGGGGAAGAAACCACAGAGTCAGGTAGTGCATTCCAGGCATTGACCACTCTGTTACTGAAGTCGTATTTTCTGCAATCGAGTTTGGAGCAGTTTACCTTGAGTTTGTATCTATTCTGTGCTCATGTATTGTTGTGGTTGAAGCTAATGTAGTCATTGACAGGCAGGACATTGTAGCAGATAATTTTATGTACTACACATATGTCAGACTGAATTTGGGGTGTGTGATCCTGATGCCACTGCTGCTTTTCAAATTGCAATGGTCTTAGAAGAAGTATGGATTGCATAACTTTAGACATCAACAACAGCCATCTACAGTTCACTGTCTGGATGCAAATAGTTTTCCAAGTGAGTAGAGAAGAAGGCCTCACCTTTGTTCTTCATACATTCAGTTGGGCTGCCTTAAGAAGATTTGACTTGAATGGGAATGTATCTCCTCTGATCTGGAACTATTACAGAATTGAATTCCAGATGAGGTTGAGAATTGTAATGTTTGCAATTGAACACAAGAAGAGCCCACCCTTAAATTTACTCATCAAAAAGATGAGAGACAGAGCAGGTGAGATAGTGATATGTCCTCTACTCAAACTCTCATACATTCAGGCAGACACTTAAAGAGGACTCTTATGCCATTCTTCTCTCTCTTGGGAATGGATGAATTTTACAGGCTTCTGTGTAGAGTAATCTATATATATAAAAGCCAAATACCACTTGCTCATCATGAAATCTCCAGAATGGTAAAGCCTACAAACTTGAAATTTGGCACATATGTTCCTCTTGGCTCCTAGGTGCTCACTAAGAAAGGGTTTTTCGAAATGACCATCAGATCATTAGTATTTCATATACAGTATTATATTCATATGCTGTGATGCTAAGTTAGACATTCTACTCCCCCTCCCCACCCGAAAGGAACTCTGTCCCAACTGCCAGTTGCTTATATTAACATGCTCTGATGCTACCCCTTCGCTAAACCAGGCATGGGTGTGGCCAGCATGTGACTCATCCGGCCTGTGGGCCAGGACATTCTACTCTCCCTCTCCCTCTGTTCCAACTGTCAGTTGCCTTATATTAACACGCCCTGATGCTATGGAGTTACACATTCTACATTAAGTTTCAGGCTTTGAGTATCAATTTATCACTCCCGATCACATAGTTTCATAGCGAAGCACGGGCATCCAGCTAGTATACTGTATATTTGTTCTAGATTAGCTCATTTGACTGACAGTTTACTTTTTACACTGGAAGACAGCCTAAATTATTTGTTTTGGTGTTGTTGTTTTTTTGTTTTTTTGTTTTTTTTGTTTTTTGCATAGGAGAACATCATGGAGGTGATTAGAAATCAAGAATTTTTGCTGCTGCCAGCAGAGGAACTGCACAAACTTCTTGCCAGTGATGATGTGAATGTTCCTGATGAAGAAACCATTTTCCATGCCTTAATGAAATGGGTCAAATATGACCTTCAAAGGAGATGTAATGATTTGAGTATGTTACTTGCCTATATCCGACTACCACTTCTTCCACCCCAGGTAAATGTTTAGTTACCACTGGATATGTCTCTCTCTCTCACTCACTCTCCGTGTTTGTGTTTGGATTTCAAAGTCAATATCTTCCTCAACTATTAAATATGCATTTTAGGTGGCATGTATAAAATTTTGGAACAAGAGATTTTAGGTGGCATGTACAAAATTGTAGAATTTAAGGAACAACAACAACAACAACAACAACAAAAGAGTTCCTAAAGAGCGTGTTGTGTCTTTTCCAGCACACAATCCAGCTGTTCTGGAGATGAACCTGCAAGTTTTTGGAAGTTACCATACTTTTTGGAGTATAATATGTACTCCCCCCCCCCCCGAAGTTGGTGGAAATGTTCGTGCATCTTATACACTGAATACAGCCATTTTTGGCCTCCCGAAATTCCACCCCGTGTGTCCTGTTTTCCCCCCAAATAGCCCCCCCCTTTTTTTTGCAAAAATGGGATGTGCAGAGGGTTTGGGAGGCCTGCAGAGTGCTCCTGGGGGCTGGGGAAGGCAAAAACATAAGGTGTGGGGGGTTAAGGAGGCCAAAAACAAGCCCATTTTTTGCCAAAACGGGCCTGTTTTTTGCCAAAAACGGGCCCGTTTTTCACAAAAACAGGATGTGCAGAGAGTTTAGGAGGCCTGCAGAGTGCTCCTGGGGGGCCAGGGAGGGCAAAAACCAGACACGCAGAGCCAAAAAGTATTTTTTTTTGTTGTTTTCCTCTTCAAAATCTTGGTGCGTCTTATACTCTGGTGCGTTTTATAGTGTAAAATATATGGTAAATCTCTGAACAAGAAACATTTTGTGGTACTTTAGTTCTGATTTGGATCAGGACAATATCTAGAACATCATGATCTGCTTCTGATTTGGAGGACTATCAGTTGAAAAATTTCTGGGCGTCTCTTCCCCACCGCTATAATGATATAATATAATATAATATAGAAAAGAAATAAAATTTTATCTTCCCTTCCTGTGAATCTTTTTTATAGATTTTTCTCTTCAAAATATGATTAAACATACAAACAAGAAAGTAAAAATGTTAGCCCGCATAATCATAAACTTACCAAATGAATAAATAAGCTCATTGATTACCATTCTTAGCATATCATCAATATGCCTATAAGAAAATAAATAAGCATTAGAAAACCTCACTCCCTAATTAAAAAAAGAATAACTAGAAACCTAACATGTCTGTCTATGGAGATTCTCAATCATGCAGGTCATGACTGTCCCAAAAGTGCTTTTTCAAGAGGCAACTGGACTTTCTGGTTTTTCTTTGAAGACGTTTCGCTTCTCAACCAAGAAGCTTGGTGGGGAATGGAAGAATTTATATTCCTTGCAGTCAGCTGGTCATTTGCATCCTTTTAGTGGGTCATTGAAGCATTTATCTGTGTCCTCAGGGACACCTGAGTAGTTCTAATTGTTCCTGTAGTCTGCAATTTTTCCTCTGGAAATCCATTCCTAATCCCACACCATTCGAAGGGTGTTCATCCCAAATTCTATAGCTAAAAGTCCGTAGAGATTCTCAGTCATCCAGGTCATGGTTGTCCCAAAGGTGCTTTTTCAGGAGGCAATTGGACTTTCTTGTTGTTTTTTGCATTCTTTTAGCGGGTCGTTAAGGCTGGAGGTTTATCTGTGTCCTCAGGGTCATCTGAGTGATGAAAATGGGTAGGTGGAACATTCTTGGAACTGTTGAAAGAATGCAAATGACCACAGTGTAAATCCTTCCATTCCCCACCGTCCAGTCAGAGCTGAAGAAGCTTCTTGGATGAGAAGCGAAACATCTTCAAAGAAAAACCAAAGCATCCAATTGCCTCTTGAAAAAGCACCTTTGGGATAACATATCTATGTTTTTTTTTTATATGCAGAAAAAAATATTTATGAAGTTTCTTTTCAAAACCAGTCTAATTCACATCCACACAACCATCAGAAGGGGGGTGGGAAAATAAATGATCACTTTTCCTTGGAACTTCCTAGCTTCAATCTCAGTTGGTGGATTCAGACAGTGATAGAAAATATGGAAATGGTGGTGTTGAAGCATTTTGCAAAAGGGATATTAATTATGGTGTATTCACAATAATATCTGGGAATCAGAGAACTGAAACTCACTTATAATTGAATCTGGATTTCAGCTGAGAGGGCAATCCCTGAAAAGAACAAAGTTGTAGAACGGGGCAAAATTCACTTAACAATAGTCTCGCTTTACAACAGAAGCTTTGGGCTCAAGCATGGTCATAATTCGAGGGCTACCTATAGTTGCGAAATGCCATTTTTTTGATGTAGAATTTAAAATGGGGCTCGCGATAAAAGGTAACATGAGAAGCAAGCGTTATAACGGCATGATGTTTGAAAAGTTAAAAGCAGTACACAAATCGCAGAAAACAATATAGCTGGGAAACAGAGAGCATGGGACCATAAAAAGTAGGATTGGGAGCAACAGCCAGGATCTAGTTTATGTGTAGTTTGGTGAGTTAGTCCAGCTGAGTCCTGCACACACAGCCTTCTGGAGAATTTGATTATTTTTACACATATAGTGGAAGGGGGAGGAGATGATGGCTCAGCGGTTAAAGATGCTGAGCTTGTCAGCTGGAAACCCGACAGCCGGGTGTTCGAGATCCAAGCACGGCACAACGGAGTGAGCTCCTGTTCTTTGATCCAGCTCCTGACCATCTAGCAGTTCAAAACCATGCAAATGCGAATAGATAAATAGGCACTACTTTGATGGGAAGGTAACAATTTCCGTACACCTTGGTATATAGTCATGCTGGCCACATGACCAAGGAAGTGTCTTTGGACAGTACTGGTTCCCTCGGCAAAGAAACAGAGATGAGCACACACACACCCCCCTTAGAGTTTGACATGACTGGGGTTCAGAGCCAGCCTTCGCAAGTAGTGATAAACAAACCCCTTTTTATAACTGGGAAGTAACAGTCTTTTATTCACGTGGATAAACAAAAAAAAAATCAAACTTAATTAGTCCCAACAAATCTGGGTTTAGCTAAAAAATCCGAATTGCTTGCCGTATACTAGAAACGAACGGTTGTCTGCAACTCCCAAACCTCTCCTATTTATTTCCCAGCCATGGAGGGTCTGGCTATCGTCTGCTTCTGCCTCTCCCTGAGAGCCGGCTTATTGATTTCCATTGTTCTCCTCTCCTCTCTGCACATACGCGCATCTGGGATGGACCCCATCTGTTTGTCCCCTTCAGGCCCTGAAGACAGCCCTTCAGGCCCTCTCCACTTGGGGGAGGATGGGAGGCCCTAGTTCTGCCTCTGTCTCTGATGTTGTTTCCCTAGCAGTGCCTCCCAAAGGCTCCAAAGCCAGCCCAGGCTCTCCCTCCACCTCCTCCTCGTCATCTGACTCTGCAGCTAGCTCTGCGGGCAGCTGACCAGGCCAAAACAACTGACCAGAAGATGCCTTTACCTTTACACCTAGTAGATGTGCTTTGTCCAAACCAGGGCACATTGCAAAGTGCTCCATACAGCCCAGCCCTAATCAGCTCATTATCCTCCCGACATCAGTTGTTGATGAGCAAAGTGGAATTAATTTCTCTCCTTTCTTTTCTGATGACTCCTGCTTTGTGACTTGGAGTGGCTTCCCTTGATATATTTTGTTTACAAGCAAGGAACCAGAATGCAAAATAGATCAGTGGAAATGAAAACCCTAAAGCTAAGCCAGATAAATTATTGTTCTAATTTTAACAGATTTACTTTTATGCGAGATTACATATGTAAAGTGTTACATTTTAAAACCTTATCCAAGATAAAACCGCTTAAAGCTTTCAGTGGAAAAGTGCCAGGTTTTAATTAAAATAGATTCAGGCAGGGTTTAAGAATAATTACACTGGATTTATTTTACAGCTAGCAAACTAAATCAGAATATTGGTTAAGGTAAGACTGGATCAATTAGGATAGTAAAGGTAATTTGCATTTCTAATGCATGTCTAATCATTGTGCAAAGATTGGCTTGTATGGATCTTTAAACTTGTCTGAAATAGAAGGTCTCACGAGACTGGCATTATTGTGAATTTAAAAATTCTAAAAGCCTTTTTTTAAAAAAAAATAATATGCTGCCTTGGAAAAAAACCAAAAAGCAGCAGTTTCACAGTAAATCTGTCATGGCTATGTCCTCTTGGGACAATTCACGTCCAACTTCTTAAAAGCAAAATTGACTGGCACTTTAAAAAAAAAAAAACCAGAACAGAGGTTTAAAATAAGAAATAACAATATGGCAGCACAATTCTGGAAGGAATTTAAAGAACTTCCTTAAAATCAGAGATTACAGGTTGGCAAACCAAGTTCAAGAACATAAAGCAAAGGTCTTGGGGAGGTCCTTTCCATGTTTGTTGAACTTGTTGCTAAATCTACGAAGTTCCACCAATTACATTGGTCAGTGGTGGGATGCTTCCGGTTTAACAACCGGTTCGGTGATCACGCGGTGCAGTTCAACGAAAAATCGCCTTCCGTGTTAGTGCTAGGGAATTAAAACAGCTGAGGCGCAACAATCCGCTCTACCACACTAATCAGCTGTGAAGATAAAGGTAAGTAAAGTGCAAGGGTGAGCAGACGGGCCCAGCTGATCAGAGCAAACCGCTCTGCTTCCAGCTGATCGTTGAAGCTACCAGTTCATCCAAACCAGTCCAAACCGGTAAAATCCCACCCCTGACATTGGTTGCTGGGAGAATCATCTGCATTTCATGAAAGCTGTGGGACCATAGGACAAATAGGTACATGTATTCTACATGAAGAATATGCACTCTTATATTCACTTGATTGAAAGTAATTCTGCAAGTTATTTTAACTACGTATGCATAAAAGTGATTAGTTTGGTTTTAAGGAAATGATCAATGATGCAAATTGCTGATCCATTCCATCTCAGTTAATGGCATAAACTGATCCCCCAAACACCAAATAAATAAATAAGATAGAATAAAATCCATTCGATGTTAATAATGCTTCCAAATTTGACTGTAATTTGAACATTGAAGAAGGCCAAAGGATGAGGAAAGAAAGCATGAAGTTATGAATTCTTCTTCTTTGAAGTTTTTAAAATAGAGGCATGGTGATCATCTGTCAGAAACGGATTAGTGGTTTCTGCAGGAACTCTCAAATCTGTCCAAATTTGGGATTCTGCAATAGGAACACAATTGATGCTTTTGAAACCTGGTGTTGGAGAAGAGTCCTGAGCGGACAGCCAAGAAAACTAAACCAATGGATCATCAAACAAATTAGCTCAGATGTCCTCAGAGATTTTCAATCATCCAGGGCATGGTTGTTCCAAAGGTGCTTTTTCAAAAGGCAACTGGACTAGTGGAAAATGGAAGGAGTTATATTCACCATCTATCTCCTGTTTACAACACAGTCCCTCCCTGTTGTGCCCCAGCTACGGGTCCCAAGAAGTGTAACACACACACACAGCTCCAAAAACTCCATTTAATACAAACAGGCCCCTTTCAAAATGCAGGCTTTAACCACCAATGTCCTTATCAGCCTGCTATGAATTACAGAGATTAAACAAAGTCCGACAAGGGTTGGCAATCGGCCCAGAAACCAAATTGTAACAAAAAACTGACTCTCAAAATTCTCTGCGTAGGACCAAACGTTGTTTCCATCAACACAGCAATCTGTGTGCGAACTTAAATAGGCTAAGGGAGTGGCCAATTAACCCCAAGCCTTACTCTCGAGGAGACTTCCTCCTGAGTAGCCACTCCTGCCTTTTGGCAGTCCTGCATGCTCGAGCATTGAGAAGAAGCTCCTCCACTTCACTCTCTTCACTTGAAGGAGCCTCTGGAGATTCTGAAGGCCCTGGCTGAGTCTCTATCTCTGGCACCACATCTTCTTCAGCCTCCTCACTGTCCGACTCGAGCGCCAGCTGCACAGGCTGCTGGCACGACACCACACCAGCCTCCTCCTCATCGGGATCAGCCACAATCCGTGCAGGCTGCTGGTGGGCCACAACACTCCCCAATAGAGAGGTGCCACCTATCTCCTGTTTACAACAGTTCTTTCAGCAGTTCCAAGAAGATTCTACACCCATTTGCACTATTCAGGTGACCCCGAGGGCAGAGACACACCTCTAGGTGGCTTCAATGATTCTTGGAAAGAGTGCTAACAACCAGATGACTGCAAAGAAGATAAATCTTTCCATCTTCCACCAATCAGTCAGATCTGAAGAACCTTCTTGGATGAGAAGCGAAACGTCTTCAACGAAAATCAAACTCCAGTTGCCTTTTGGAAGAGCACCAATTAGTCCAGAGTTTCCCCTTGAGGTACAAATGACTGGGCTCAATTGATCCTACTTAGGACCTAAAACAGCTCTCAGGTGAAGGCTTTGGTGCTGATGGAAAGAAAGAGAAGACTGCCAACAGCAAGGTAGATGGATTTAGCTGCAATGATGATTGGAAGATCTAAAGGATCAAATCATCATTCAAGTTTTTAAATCAAAACTATCCATTACTAGCACTATGGGTTGTTAAGCCTATTAATAGTCCCTGTTCTTTAATCAAGAAGCTAGTCTTTGATAAAGGTAAAGGTTCCCCTTGCACATATGTGCTAGTCATTCCTGACTCTAGGGGGTGGTGCTCATTTCTGTTTCTAAGCTGAAGAGCCAGCACTGTCCAAAGACGTCTCGGTGGTCATGTGGCCGGCATGACTAAACACCAAAAGTGCACGAAACATTGTTACCTTCCCACCAAAGGTGACCTCTATTTTTCTACTTGCATTTTTTATGTGCTTTCGAACTGCTAGGTTGGCAGAGGCTGAGACAAGTAATGGGAGCTCACCCCGTTACGCGGCATTAGCGATTCGAACCGTTGAACTGCCGACCTTTCAATCGACAAGCTCAGAGTCTTAGCCACTGAGCCACCGCATCTCTTTGATAGAGAGAAGTAAAACAACAATCTTTTAAAACATTATACTATGAAAATAAGGATGATCATTTTATTTTATTTTTTACTCCAAAAGATTAAATCACATTCCACTGTTGAATTAACATTCTGCCTTTCTAAATTGCATTGCAATGAATAAAATAATTGAGGATATTTTCTTAACAGGATAATTATCTGTTACTAAACTGTAGAATGTGCTAAGAGCGTAGCTATCATTTTTCGATGGTTTGATATGTTCAGGACTACCTCTGTCAGGGAGGGAAGTTAAATAAGACAGGATAATTACATTTTATGTCTGCAAGTGGTTGAATTTGGTTAAAGACTTAGCAAAATGATTACAGAGTGAATTATTTAAATTTGAAATACCTGATCAATGTGAATTGGTGTCATTTTTTACTTCTCATGGTTTTAATAAGTTGGCCTAAAGAGATAGATATACTCTGATCTTTCTTTGAAGTATTCAAAAATATATCCACTGTAATGCATGCCTTACAGTGAGGTTATGAGTAAAATAATAATTATATAATTATTTCAATAACCACACTTCAGAAGAGACTCAATGGCCTAAGCTAATGACCTACGCTCACCACAATCTTCTGGTTTCAGAATTTGCATATATGCTGAATTAAAATACGGAGATACACCCTTCACACAATTTGAAAAATGTTTGAAAGGTATAATATCCAGACTGAAGCCGAAGAAAATGCCTTCCACCTCTAATAGTAGAAAGCTTTTGTGGTCAATGAACCAGCAATTATTCTATAACTGCAGATTCTTTATTCATTAAGTGTCTTCGGTTGCTAAAATTGTATTTTAATTTAATAAGTTTTTACATATGTGTGTTTGCGTGTGTATATTTATAAACTGAAATCTCTATATGCATTCTCACACAACATTAGATTGCTCAACTTGTTTGAGTTTAGAAACTAATAACTTAATTTCTCACCCTCTCTCTAAAATCATTGCTTGTGCCGTGTAATAAAATTCTTTTTCAGAAGCATAAAGCTGGTTAAATTCCTATTTAGCAGAGACCAAACATCTCTATTGATCTGAGGATGAGAATGCATAAAACGGTAATCAAGATTTCATTGCAAAGACATTTAGATGTTTAAATTGAAGAAATGACTTTACAGCAAAGGATGGGATCCTAGGGAAAGGAAAGCATGACATCTGTCTTCAGTTTTTTGTTTTTTGTTTTGTTTTTTAAATGGAACCCCTTTATTAAATTTTGGAACTTGAGTATAAAAAGGACAGTTTTGAAGTCGGGATAATCTATACACAGAAGGTGATCCTACATCCTTAAAATACCAGTAGTGTTTAGTGCTGCTCTATCTATAATAAACATTGTTTTTTCTACTGTCAAAATCTGTACCCTGCTTGTTAAGGAATAACCCTTGAGTAGCAAGTTGTGCACATGAAAGCGGTTGAGAGTAGTTATGAATAAGCACAGTCAGCACACAGATATACTGAGTTGTGTTATAGTTTACACCAGTGGTAGTCAACCTGCTCCCTACCGCCCACTAGTGGGCGTTCCAGCTTTCATGGTGGGTGGTAGGGGTTCTGTCCCTACTTTATAAATCACCATTACTGTGGAAACGGTGGGCGGTTAGAAAATTTTACTACTAACAGAGATACAAAAGTGGGCAGTAGGTATAAAACGGTTGACTACCCTTGGTTTACACAGTCCAATAAACAAAGTCTTCATACCAGTCGTATTAATCATACACAGTAACCAGTTCTTCTAGAGTTGCAAACAGTAAGACAGTAAGTCAGATATAGATATCAGAGAGCAAGAACAACAAAGAGAACAAGCTATGTTTCTAGCTCCCTCTTAAGGACATTGGCAATAGATCTAACCAATCAGTACACAGTATGATGCAATACAGCAGTCTTAAAGCTATACAATGCAATGCAATGCAATGCAATGCAATGCAATGCAATGCAATGCAATGCAATGCAATGCAATGCAATGCAATGCAATGCAATGCAAACATACAGTGATGGTTTATATATTGCCAACCCAACAAGTTAGGTAATAGACATATTCCTAACACTGCTGTTTACATGGGAAAGGGCCCGGTGATTATAGACCAGTATTTTTCTACCTTGGCAACTCTAAAATGGATGGACTTCAACTCTCAGAATTCCCCAGCCAAAATGGCTGGTTTGGGGATTCTTGGCATTGAAGTCCACTCATTTTAAGGTTGCCAAGGTTAAGAAATACTTCTGTGGACCTTCTAAAGCTACAGAGAAATGATGATAGATCCCAGGGACATTTCAATATCTTCATATTTTTTGTTATGCTTTACTGAATTTCTGTGGGATTGATCTTGAAATCCTAGCCCCTGAGTACCTCTGTTTATTTGACGATGAGTTGTAGATAAGGTCAGTCTGTGAAAGGCTACACTTTATGAAATGTTTCATATATTAAGCAGTAAGAAACCTAAAATATTATTTCTTCACATCAAGGTGCAACATCCAAAACCACAAAAATGCTTTGTGTGTAATAGTGTTGCCTCTATTCAGACATTTTGAACAACTGTGATCTTGTTGAACCTGTGTATATTTGAGTAGGATAACCTCTTGTCCTCGCTGTGAGCAAAATGCCTTCAGGTGAATTCACTGTAGATTATTTGCAACCCAATACCTTGAAACAATTCAACCCAAATGCCTTGATTTTTTGGAATTCAGGTTAAAAATTAAGATTGGACTGAGGCGAAACTTTTCGTCCTGTTCGTCTTTTGATTGTGGCTATGATGTTGACATTTGGTTATGTCCTTCTAATGGAAATGTCTTTCTTCTTCTATATGTTGGTTTTATATATCATCAAGGAGATTATAGGGAATGAATTAGATCACATTATGGGACTTTTTGAATAGAGGCAGATATGGAGGCAGTGGTGGGATTCAGCTGGTTCGGGCCAGTTCAGGCGAACTGGTAGTTAAATTGCTGGGTGGCCCCACCCCTCCCTGTACTGTCCCTTCTAGAAGTCCCCACGTGCCCCATTTTGGCTCCCAAGTAAGTGCAGGAAGGCCTCTTAGTCCCAAAATGGGGCACAGCCCCCCCCCCCATGGCCCGTCTTTGCTCCCAGGAAGTTTCAAGGAGGCCTCCTAGGCCCAAAATGGGGTGCAGGGGGAGCAATGCATCCCCCCCACAACCTGTTTTTGCTCCCGGGTGGTGCAGGAGGCCGAGTGCTGCCTGTCACACCCCCTGGCCACACCGACTATGGCCATGCCCACCCAGCATTAGGGCAGACAACCGGTTGTTAAATTATTTGAATCCTAACACTGTATGGAGGGATTGTTGTTGGTTCTGAAAGCAATAAAAGATGGTTAATTTTCTACCTGAGAGTGGTTGCACATGTGCTTCCAGTTTGTTGAAGTAACCTACATAATGATTTTTTTTTAGTTCAAAGGTTATTGGACTCTTACTTGCTTAGGTTAATCAATTCTCCCTTTCTTGCATTAGGTTGATTCAGAATCATCATCTCCATCTTCATCATCATCATCATCATCATCATCAATGTGGCAGTGGACTAGGACTGGGGAGAGACGGGTTCAAGTTCACCCTCAGCTGCAGACGTTCAGTAGGTGACTTTGGGGCCAGTCCCTCTCTTTCAGACTAACTACCTGTGTATTTCCACAGCTTGAGGTAAGTTGGACTGAACAGAGAGACTGGCCGGAAGTTATTCTTAAAGTTAATTCCACGGTCAACTTGAGAATTCGCAATTAAATTATCCTCTGGTTATACCAGGCAAAAATGTCCCAGTAAGAGCATAAGCTAGTATCCTTTTAAAACAATGGTCATTCTTCAAGATCCAGAAAGACAGAAGACTGAGTATTAGTGTAATCAAGAAGAATATTAGAAGAAAACATTTGTGTTTTCTTCTAACCTGTGCTTGAGAGCCACAAGGTCTAGTGGTAAGGCAGCAGGCTAGAAACAAGGAAACTATGAGTTATAGTTCTGCCTTGGCCACAAAAACTGGGTGACTTTGGGCCAGCTGGTCTCACTCAGCCCAACTCATCTCACCATGTTGTTGTGGACCAGGGGTGGATTCTACTTACCTTTACTACTGGTTTACAATGGGAGCGCATGTGTGCGCTTCTGCGCATGCGCAGATCATCAATTATGATGTCCAGGCGGGTGGGCGGACCACTTTTACTACCGGTTCTAAAGAACCGGACAGAACCAGGAGCAACCTACCACTGTTGTGGACTCTGTTTTTTAATTCTGAATTTGGGCTTGTAGGAAGTCGACCTTATCTTTCAGTCAATCTTAACCCTCTAAAATTCATTCCTGGATCTCAGCAAATTGATTTTTTTTCCCCGATACATTTTACTTATTTACTTAGTACTAAAATCAGGTACCTGCATCTCCTATTAAAAATAATAGTGATGAAATAATGCTTGCTGAGACCGAACTACAAACTGAAGCTTGGGTTGGAGTATCAAAGGCAGCCTTACCTTCTCTTCTCTCCTTTGCTACTTTTGCAACAACTTCCCAATGTCCTTAACATTTTTATGGGGAGTTTTCCTAGTGTACGGATTGGTTCCACGCCAGTGGTGAAATCCATTTTTTTTTACTACCGATTCTATGGGCCTGGCTTGGTGGGTGTGGTGTGGCTTGGTGGGTGTAGCTTGGTGGGCGTGGCAGGGGAAGGATACTGCAAAATCTCCATTCCCACCCCACTCCAGGGGAAGGATATTGCAAAATCTCCATTCCCACCTCACTCTGGGGCCAGCCAGAGGTGGTATTTGCAGATTCTCCAAACTACTCAAAATTTCCGCTACCGGTTCTCCGAACTGCTCAAAATTTCCGCTACCGGTTCTCCAGAACCTGTCAGAACCTGTTGGATTTCACCCCCACTCCACGCACAGGTTGTGTTGGCAAACGCATAAAATTGTGATGTCAGGCCATGCATATGTTGTTTAGATGGTACGAAAGAGAGGAGTGGAAAATATTGCCTGTCCCTTGATGGAGAAACTGTCACAGATACATAAGATGCATTATTTATTTCTGAACAAACCCCGGTACAATTCCCCTGCGGATGCATGGCAGGGAAGTAAGGTTTATGATAGCACAAGGGCAGCAGCTAATTAAATTTTAGTTATTCTGTGTAACACTTTGGGAAGATGAAATGCATAGGGACAAAAGCCTAATGTTTGCTTTGCAGACTTATTGAACCAATGTTATGGGTTAATTTACTATATGGGAGATTTTTACAGCATCAGCAACCGCCATAATTTCTAAATTCATCTCCGTTAGACAGTAAAACTAGTTATATATTTTGACTGTTATCCAAGAATATATTTAAGCCTTTTTTATTGCTATTATTGTTGTTTAAGCTGACATTAGACATTAGTTCCCAGATAAATCTCTGGGATATATCGAGTGACATTATTTATACCAGTTTAGTCAAAGCCGGATGCGAATTTAAGAGATAGAATTTCTGATTTTGGTGCAATCGTTAATTCTTTTGGGTCATCCGAGGACTTTGATACATCAGATAGAGCATTCAGTCTACCCCGAAAAGTAAGAATCTAGTCTGCTTTTGTCTCGGTTTTAACGTCTCGTGGGTTTCTTTCAAATTTAAATTCACTGGGTTGGCGTAGAGTCATCTTAAAGTTCCTGAAAAAGCTATAGACAAAAGACAAGATGTATAACAAAATGTAACTTAAAATATTGTTCTAAAGGGAAGCTTTAAACTGCAAGATACACTCTAAAAATTAATATTTTATCTGTAACTTGAAATTTCTCAAATTGGTTATTGTATAGGCTATCTTTTTATCCATGTCTTTCATCTTTGCTCAAATATCTACCGAATATTTGGTTAGTTGGTACTATTCCTTATTGTAGCATGACTACCAAGTCTCCTTGGTTTCATTTTTGGTTTCCTGTTCACTCAAAGATAAACTTATTTCTATTGGAGTTATTAGCATCTCATCACATGCCACCATTTTCTCTCTTATGTACAAAAGCGTTTCCATCGTGGAAACCTTAAGAATGCAGTTCCCAACTAATGTTCCCTTTTTCACTTTTATGTATGTGATCATTATCTCTGGAACTCATCCTCCCAAAACATTTCCCTTGTGGTACTCTCTCTATCATCTTTTAGAAGGTGGCCAGAAGGTTTGCATCTGTCACAGTTTCTTCTTCTTCTTCTTTGTGGAGGCAAACAGATGTTTCAGAATGTAATGATCAAAGAAATCTTAGCAAGAGTCATTTTGATTCCTGATCTTTAAGAAAGTCTTTTTCCATTACCCATTTTCAAGTTTAATAAATGGCCATCACTATTTGTATGTGATTGCATAATAACTTACGGTCTTTACACCAATGTTAATTCTCTTATTCCCAGACAGGGTTCTTTGCAAGCCTTCAAAGTTTCCTTGGTCTTGCATTCACCAAGCTGGGTATTGGCTGGAGTTGATTATGGCCATTTGACCAAGCTGGGTATTGGCTAGAGTTGATTATGGCCATTTGAATGTCAACCACTGTTTGGAGACACAATTATGTTATATTAATTATATTAATTAATTATATTAAGCAGGCTACTATCAATATAGCATTGTTTTAAAAGAAATCATATTTCCCAATTGTTACAGAACTCTAATCCTGTGTCCTGCAGATGTTGTGGGGAATAAAGAATGAGAACTTCATATAAAAACAAGATCTTTTTCCCCCAGGAAAAACAAATATAGGGAGATTTAGGATTTAAACATTCCTTTCCATGAAATTGGGGGAAAAAAACTAGGTATCGTTTCTGATTTAAGGATCTTTTCATAGGGGAAAAAAGATGTTTCCATAAGAAAAAGAGGGGAACATCAATTGTTGAAATGCTGGGATTTCTTGAGAAAAAAATAAAATGGGAATTAACATTATCCCTTCTAAGACTTCAATTGAAAAGAATGTTCACCCATGCACAGAAGTGTTGGTCTGTCTCCTATTCTCACAATTTCATGGTAATGTACCGCTTTCTTTGAGAAGTAGGATGACTAACAGTTTAGTTTCTCACGTGCTATGCTGATCAGTGATGGGATTCAAACATTTTTACTACCGGTTCTCTGGGCGTGGCTTAGTGGGCATGATAATGTCTTGGTGGGTGTGGCTTGGTGGGCATGGCAGAGGAAGGATAATGTAAAATCTCCATTCCCACCCCACTTCAGGAGAAGGTTCCTGCAAAATCCCCATTTCCTCCCAATCAGCTGGGACTCGAGAGGCAGAGAATAGATGGGGGCAGGGCCAATCAGAGGTGGCATTTACCGGTTCTCCAAACTACTCAAAATTTCTGCTACCAGTTCTCCAGAACTGGTCAGAACCTGCTGAATACCACCTCTGATGCTGATACATTGTAAAACGACACATAATTATTTCACCAATTACTGCTCCAAAAAAGTCTATGGCCATCTTGTCATCTGTTCATCTGGATTGTCGTTCTTGTGGATTTATTTATGACTTTGTATTTACTGAAACAAGAGGCCTCCTCAATATCCTTTGTAAGTCCAAGCCTTCTACATCACGGAAGCTTGTGCAAGGAGATCTGAGGATCAGGCCATTAAAAAGTAGAATATCACTATTAAATCACAACTCGTATAATTTACAGATTTTAGCCGACCTAGAAAACCATGCACTTTTTAAAGATGACTTGGAATGTCAGAAGCTGATTCTGGAAGCCATGAAATACCATCTTTTACCAGAAAGACGAACACTTATGCAGAGTCCAAGAACAAAGCCAAGGAAATCTACCGTTGGGACCCTGTATGCTGTGGGAGGAATGGACAACAATAAAGGTACCAGTTAATAGTTGTTTTCCAGACAGACAGTGGGAAAGGATTACTTTTCCTTCATGTACTAGCTACAGTAGTGGCCAAAATTGTGGCCACTACTAATTTTTGAGGTTTGATGGCTAATAACACCACCTTTTTTTGGAGTTTCAAGATAATCCTATTCCACTGCTGGAATGGCCTGGGAATAGCCCAGACCTTAATCCAATTGAAAATCTATGGAGCCGACTAAAGAAACTTGTTAATTAGAAGCGACCCAGCAATAAAACCCAGTTAATAGAAGCAATCATTCAATCTTGGTTTCACGTTATAAGAGCTGCAGAACTAAAAGACTTGGTTCACTCCATGGGAAGATGTTGTTAGGCCTTAATTCATGCTAAAGGTTACCCAACTAAGTATTAACTGACATGGTGATAGTTTTTGTATATCTCATTTTTTCTATGATGATAATTTTTGTATATCTCATTTTTTTCTAGCGTTTCACTTTTCTTCTTTATACTGAAACTGCTATTCTAATAGCAAATCCTTCCTAAAAGTTATTGCATTACATTCTTGATTAAATTATCTTTCCATTGATATATAATTTTATGGTGCTACTAAACAAAAAAAAAGTGGTGTTATTAGCTAATTTTAGAAAATACACTTTTCCCAAAAGATTTCCACAATTTTGGCCACTACTGTATATATCCATTCTTTTTAAACTTCTGTAGTATGACTAGCCATGGTGTCTTCAAGATTGTATTGTAAATTACAGTCATCAGTTTTTGAGCGATTAAAAACTACATAAAGTAATAACAAATAAAGAGCTCCAAGTTGACTGCAATGTGCTGAGTGGATAATGGTCTAAATAACTTGTGGTGCTTTACCTTTTTTGACAGTTGTAGCAAGTTGATGGAAGGGAAAATATATCTACTCATCTCCTATTGCTTTCTCTTAGGTCTCTCTGGTTGTTGTTGTTTTTTTTGAACAAAATGTTCCCTTTGACCAAAATCTTCAGATTATTTGTTCAATCTTATCTCATCTAGATTGTCGAAAATAGTTTCTGGCAGGTGGAGCCCTGAAACAAAGCTGAATAAATATCCCATAGGCCATTTGTTAAACCACAGACATCTAAAGTGTTTACTAGTGACATCTGCAGTGACAGCCACAAGCATCCGAAAATGGCTATGTGTACTGTATATACGAAGCCCTTCTCCTTTGCAATGTGCGTTGCACACAATACATGCGTGTAAAAAGGGGCAGGACTTTGATTTTCCAACCCCACCTGCCATTTTGAGGCCAGGAACCATTCTTGGTCAGAAGACCGGAAACAACATAGTTAAAACCAAATCCTCTTGTGCAGGGGTGAAATTTACTTACCTTCCCTACCAGTTCACCAAAGCATGTGCTTGTCTGCCAATGAGCAGAGGCTTCAAATGTCACAAGAAAGTGACGTCATGACGTCTATGCGGGTGGGCGGAGCTTCCCCCAGCCACCGCTACCAGTTTGCCCAAACCGGATAGAACTGGCTAGATTTCACCCCTGCTCTTGTGATACTCTGTTTGGATAGTAATCCAAGCTGGAGCTGTTCTGGGTTTCTGTTCTGTAGAAAATGCTACTGCATTTAAAAGTATATAACTTACCAGCTTCATGATCATATATAGATTGCTAAACAATTTTCAGAAGCATAATTGTATTCTTTCTTTTGAATGTTAGACAAAACACTTTTAAAACTGCTAGCTTTTCTAGCCAGCGGCCTTGAATTTATAATTGCACTGTAGTTTACATATATTAGATTTTCTCTACAATAATTAAAATTGACATTTTTCAAGTGTATTCTTCTAAGCCTGATCGGGGAAAAACTACAGTCCATTGGACAAGAAAAAATGAACGGCGTTTGATGTTTATGGCACTGTAACACCTTAGGTTAATTTACTTCTTTTTTCTTTAAGTATGCATGTGGTTTACATTTTGGAAGGTTTGACGTGTTCTTTCATATTGTGTCCTGTCAAAATTAAAAAAAAACCTTCTTTATGTAGTTGTGAAATAAATATTTTCATGAACCCATATGGTCTTTTGAATCTGATGATGAGCTGGGAAAATTGCCAAGTAATAGTTGCTAATGTATTTCAGTTTTTATTATTAGACCAATAATTCTTCTTCTACAGAAAGAAATCAACAATCTGCTTTCATGCCGATATAAAATTAACAGTTACATAAACATTAATAATGCACTAGTGTTTATGGACACCGAGCACAAACTCACCTTGAGGCTTGGCTAAGGATAATCTTGGGAAGGTTTCCAGGCAAGTAGGTAAGGCTAGTGACATCTTTGAAGAAAATCTGCCCCTTGTGGATCAAAAGTGATGATCTGACAGAAAAAAATGTTGATTTAACTTAAGACACTACTTTGCTTTTTAAATTGAGTATCCTTTTTAAAACTCCTTGGAATGACATCCTGATATGCCTGCTGTTTGAAAAACCGAGACCAAAAGAAATTACAGTATGGTGCTTCACAGGCATGAAAGAATTAAAAAGAAAAAGAAGAAAACTCTGAAGTTTTTCTGAGCCTCTGAAGCAGGTCATAATAAAAATCTATCTATCTGTCTATAGATAGATAGATCACAAAATTTCCAGAACTATAAAGCCTACAAACTTGAAATTTTGCACATATGTTCCTCTTGGCTTCTATGTGCTCGCTAAGAAAGGATTTTTCAAAATGACCATCAGATCATTAGTATTTCTTATATTATTATTAACACACTTGGATGCTAATTAGACATTCTACTCCCCCTCCCAATCTGAAAATAACTCTGGAGAGAAGGGGATAGGAGAGGAGAGGCTTCTGTGGGGCAAGGCTGAGGGAGAGTAGGGGATAGGACAGGAGAGGCTTCTGTGGGGCAAGGCTGAGGGAGAGTAGGGGCTAGGACAGGAGAGGCTTCTGTGGGGCAAGGCTGAGGGAGAGAAGGAGATAGGAGAGGAGAGGCTTCTGTGGGGCAAGCCAGAGGGAGAGTAGGGGCTAGGACAGGAGAGGCTTCTGTGGGGCAAGGCTGAGGGATAGAAGGGGATAGGATAGGGGAGGTTTCTGTGGGGAAAGACTGAGTGAAAGAAGGGGGATAGCATAGGATAGGGTTCTGTGGGACAAGGCTGAGAGAGAGAAAGGGAGAGGAGAGGCCAATCATAACTAATTTTCAAGCTGTAAGTGTTGATTTATCAAGCCCAATCACATAGTTTTGTAGCGGAGCACGGGTATTCAGCTAGTAAGTAATAAAAACACACATATTTTCCTGACAAAGTACTAAATATTAAAGCTTTGCAAAATTCCACCAGGAACATTAGCGATAATCCCAAATTTCTCCCCAGAGAAGAGAGTTCAGAAAAAGGCAGAGCTTTGAACTTGGATAAAACTTGCTGGAGATAAAAAAAAAAAATCTGGACCAGAACTAGTAGCTTTTATGAACAAAAAGCAAGACAAAATCTGGAAGGGGAATATACAATCAAAATGCTGACCTATCCAGAAAAAAATAATAATAATTGTGTTTGGATTAGGGTTTTCTTTATTGCTTTGATAAATAAGTGCATGTCTTCTGGATAAAGAACAGTGTGGCACACATAATTCAGGAAATTTTAATTTTCTTTTCAACACAACAAACCATTTGTTTATAACACGCTCTCCTTTGGGGGATAGTCCAGCCACCATAAAGAATAATAATAATAATAATAAAAGTTAAATAGCAATTAAAATTATACAACAATAAAAGCAAGAGCCATCGGGATATATTTACAATTTTAATAAAGACAGGGAGTGCACAGTTACAACGTCTTAAGCCTAGGTATCATCTAACTCAGGGGTGTCAAACTCAATTTCATTGAGGGCTTCATCAGGGTTGTGTTTGACTTCGTGGGACTGGGATGGGTGTGGCCAAGGTGGGTATAGCCAGCTCGACATCACTCATGTTGGTGGCGCTTGTGGTGGCCCAAGTACTCTGCTAGCAAAAACAGGCTCCCGAGCTCCATTTTTGGCTGTGATTGCTTCCTGCAACCTTCTGCCAGTGAAAATGGAGCTAAGGAAGGCTGCCTGAGACCCTCCCGAGCTCTGTTTTTGCTGGCAGAGGCACCGCTGTTTCCAGGGCAGCCCCATGGGACAGTTCTAAGCACCCTGCAGGCCAGATCTGGCTCCCGGGCCTTGAGTTTGACACCCCTGATCTAACTGATATCACTGACGTCAAAACAGTCTTAGGGCCAACCTCAGCAGTGCTCACCATCCTTTGCACCAATTCCCCACATACATCCAAAGTTGTGCAGAGCAGGAATATGGAGAAAAAAAATTCCTACACTAGTTGAAGTTTTTATAGCAGTGGTCACCAACTGGTAATCCGTGGACCACTGGTAGTCTACGAGAAAATTTTGGTGGTCCACAGAAAAATTATTTACATTTTTTATATTGCACTGAATCAGGGGTCCTCAAACTACAGCCTCTGGGCCGGATATGTGTAATGAACGTATGTATTGCTGCAGAGAGTCTCCCCCTTTGGTGTCATTTTGTGCAGGTCAGAAGGGGACAGAAATTCCGACTTGGGGTCTGCTTCAGACTCCTGGTGCAGAGTTTTGGGCAAAGGCTGGAGAGAAGCACCACTGGTGGAGAAGAGCCGTAGGGCCTTGTTCCAGTGGAATTGCCTCATGGCCTGGAACTGGCTGACCATCTCAGCCCACTGAGCCTCTAGGCACCGGTACCTGGCCTTGCACTCCCGCAGGTCTTCCCTTTGCTTGGAAAGTCTATGCTCGTAGTCCTCAGTGAGGTGCTTCTGCTGAGCCTCTTTCTCAGTCAGATCCAATTTGAACTGAGCCAGCTGTTTTGCCGACTCTTTCTCATGGTGGCTGCTTAGCTCCAGCAAATGCTTCCTGTTGGGGCCCTAAGGAGCCCGGGCGGGCAGGTAAGGAGTGGCGAGTAGAGGCTGGCAAGGAGCCCCTCAATGTGAGTGACATCGAGTTGGCCGTGCCCTCCCAGTCACATGACCATCTTTCCACGCCCACTCGGCCATTCATTAGGCAGATCAAATTAGTGGTCCGTGGGATTTAAAATTATGAATTTAGTGGTCCCTGGGGTCCGAAAGGTTGTTGACCCTTCTTTATAGGGTCTTAGAGTAAAAAAATAATAATCATATGTTCAGAAGAAACGGGAATGTGAGACTTTGCTCTGCAGAGTTAGTCGCACAAGTACTTGGCTAAATTAATAAGTAGGTGCAGTCAACTTCTACACTAATAATTCTGGTCATGCTTCTGTTCTTTAGGAACCCCTAGAAAAATATTCCTTCCAATCTAAGTTGGCTTAATCATCATCAATACTCAGGTTTCATGAAAAAAAGATTAAGCAAAGGGTGTCTCAGCAAGACCCTTCAAAACCCTAAAAATAAATCATCACAGAAGCAGGAAAAGAAGAAGTGGAGAAAGAAGGGGGGAAATGCTAAATAGTCCACAGCAGCCTGTAAAAATCTTTTCAGCTCTCTATTTCAACTATTGAGAGCTTATTTGCAGGGGAAAACCCTTTAAATTAGGAATAACATTCCAGGCATTTTAATTTAAGACTGTCTGCTATTCCATTTTATTATTTAGAAAACGACGCTTTATTCCATTGTGAAAATAAGGCCCTGAATAAGCTTTCTGCTTTTTTGTTTTTAAACATAAATTTATCGTTGAACAGCGATGTCAAGCCCCATTCTTAAACTTTGGGAACAACATGACCGATATCTATATACGTTTCCTAGGAGATATTTTGCTGTAGAATTTGAAGGCTTTATAACAAGATTTGCAGCTTAGGTGCTATTTGGGAATAGGATTAATAAGCACAGAACAGGATGCTATTGACCTAAATCACATACCTCTCATATAGAATAAAAGAGAGCTGTTGAGAAGGCTGCCTATAGTTGAAGGCAGGGGTGAAATGCTACCGGTTCGGGCAAACCGGTAGTGATAAAAACTACCAGTTCAGGTGAACCAGTAGTAAAAAAAAGCTACCGGTTCGATTGAATTGGTAGTTTAAAAAAGCTACTGATTCCTCCGAACTGGCATTTCCAACAATCAGCTGTGCCGCGCGGTTTAGCTTTGCTAGAAAGCAGGAAATTCTGCTTTCTAGCGAAGCTAAACCGCGCGGCACAGCTGATTTCCCCCCTCGCTGTTCTACTTACCTTACCAAACCTCCTTTTGGCGTGCAGCGCATATGCGCAGCCAGCGAACCGGTAGCAAACCGGTTCAGATTTCACCACTGGTTGATTTATTTTAAACCAATATTCAAAACAAAATTCATTGACAGGTTACTAAAAGAAATATATCCTGTGTAAAATACTATTATCATGCTAATTAATATTATTACAATTATTAAATGCCAATCAGGATATTGATTGTAGTTTTAAATACCTAGCCACATGATATATAAAGGTAGTTGTGCCTGAGTCTGGGGGTGGGGATTGGTGCTCATCTCCATTTCTTAGCCAAAGGAACCACTATTGTCCAAAGACATTTCTGTGGACATGTGGTCAGCATGACTGTATACCGAGGAGCACAGAATGCTGTTATCTTCCCACTGAAATGGTACCCATTGATCTACTCACATTTGCATGCTTTTGAATTGCTAGGTGAGCAGGAGCTGGGCCAAGGATGGGTATTCACTCTATCATGCAGCACTCAAGTCTCCCAGCTTCGATGACTTGTCAGCTTCGATGACTTTAACCATTGAGGCATCATTTCCACACACACACCCCAAAAAAACCCTGTTCTCTTTGTTTGGGAGCCAGGCCTTCCCGCCGACCCCCTCGTTATTCCTACCTTTATTCCTTCTCTTTTTAGCCCAGCTGATAAGCACGGCGATCACACGCAAAGCGTATGTACAAAGAGAACCGTGGTAATGCCGGTTGGAATCCACCACTGATGGGAAGGTAACAGTGTTCTGTGCACCTTTGGCATTTAGTCATGCCAGCCACATGACCACGGAGACGTCTTTGGACACTGAGCACTGGCTCTTCAGCTTTGAAACAGAAATGAGCTAATCATTCCCCCTAGAGTGGGGAACAATTAGCACATATGTACAAAGGGAAGCTTTACCTTTATTAGAATATATGTTTACTATGTTAGTCATCAATTAATGCTGCCATATTTTACTATACGGAATGAAGGGCCTATGAGATAGATGTATATTCATCAGTGGGACTTAAAACCGGACCTGATTAACTTAGTATGACTAAGTCTGAACCCAAAGTTATAGAAATATGTTAACTTTAAATCCTCTTTGAGGTTATCTTGTTATTGCAGTAAGCCTGCTAATCACTTTTCCTGGGAAACTTTTTTGGCTGATTCTGCTCCTGTTAAAACTGTTGCTGACATACACCTTGACCACTTGCTCAAGATTTACTAATGTTGCTTCAAGTAGGTGTAAGTTAATGACCTTGGCCTGCAACTGTATGTATTGAAGTAAAAAAAAAATGAATCTATTGAACTGGAACAAATGTTATTGAACTGAGTTATTGACACAGATATCAAGGAGAATTCCATTAGAAGACAGAAAATAACCTGGGCAGCAGAAAGAATAAGAATATTTACCTGACATTTTTCCACCCAGAGATGTTCAAACATGTAGCAGTTTATTCTTATTTAACATTTTCATTGAAAATAAACATCATGGGGTTTATTCTATGGTCAAATATCAGTCAATCAAATATAATAGCTTATATTATGCATTTTCTAATTGATAGAGTTCTACCTTAGGAAAACAGTTCGTAATTTGGTGACATATATGCAAAGAGTTAAGACCAAACTCACTGTTAAATATGTAAAATCTCATAAACTGTTTATCTCTAGCACAGAAGCGTACGCTTAATTACGGAATTCCATAGAGACATATTTTCTAATCCTATCTACTTTTACAAAATATTATTTTAGGAATCTTTTATTTAACCCAATGCTTCTACAACAGAAATTTCCAGTTCCCTTGGAACATATCTAAAATTTGAATGGCAGCTCTCATTTATACAATGTTCAGTTAGAGTAATACTTATAGATTTACATTAAAAATAGTTTACAGGAAAATGTGTGAGAGACAGCATTAAACCATGTTGAACAGACCCAACTGCTTGCCAGAAATCATGTGTCCAATAAAAATAATTACCTCTTGCCAAATAAAAATTAAGAAATGAATATCCAAATATCCAAGATAGCCTTTGGGTACCAAAGAATCCACTGTTGTTTAAGGCTTTCATTGTTTATTCTGAGAAAAAAAACCTTCTCTCTTCTAATACAGTGAATTAGAAGCAACATGCCATATGATCTATAAATAGTTATAAATCATAAATGAAGGCACATATGTGTGCAAAAGTTGGCTTAAAACCCAACTTTAAGAAAACTAAGTTCATGGCATCCAGCCCTCTCAATTCCTGGCAAATAGATGGGGAAGAAATGGAGATAGTGACAGATTTTATTTTCCTGGGCTCCAAGATCACTGTAGATAGGGATTGCAGCCAAAAAATTAAAAGATGTTTGCTCGTGGGGAGGAAAGCTATGGCAAAGTTAGACAGCATACTAAAAAGCAGAGACATCACCCTACCAACAAAAGTGTGTATAGTCAAGGCTATGGTTTTCCCAGTTGCAATATATGGTTGTGAAAGTTGGACCATAAGAAAGGCTGAGTGCCAAAGAATTGAGGCCTTTGAACTCTGGTGCTGGAGAAGACTCCTGTGAGTCCCTTGGATTGCAAGGCGAACAAACCAGTCAGTCCTAGAGGAGATCAACCCTGACTGCTCTTTAGAAGGCCAGATCCTGAAGATGAAACTCAAATACTTTGGCCACCTAATGAGAAGGAAGGACTCCCTGGAGAAGAGCCTAATTGAGGGCAAAAGAAGGAGACAACAGGGAATGAGGTGACTGGATGGAATCACTGAAGCAGTCAGCGTGAGCTTAAATGGACTCCAGAGAATGGTAGAGAACAGGAAGGCCTGGAAGAATGTTGTCCATGGGGTCGCGATGGGTCAGACACAACTTCGCAACTAACAACAACAAAATATGTGTCCCAGGATAATGTTGCAGGATCCAATCTGTTTTGGTCACTGGGACCAGAGGTTTTTGTCTTTCAAGTTTTCGGACTTATGCTGGAACCCATCTTCAGGGAATTCCTTTCTAGCGATTGGATCCTGCAGTTATAAATCAATTTCTAAAAGATTCTGGGTCAACTTTTATTGCAAAATTAATTCCAAAGCTTTTTAAACGCATTAGCTAAATTACAACTACAAGGTATTGGTTCTGCTTTGGAATGCCACAATCCCAACAGCCAATTCTGTAAATTGGCAAACTCCATGATATTTTCAAGTAATATGCTTGGTAATACGATGGGTAGAATGTTGAATTTAACTCATTCTAATTAGAGGGTTAATTCATTTGTATAAGTTGTTCTGAATTAACAACTACGGGGAAAAAACATTTAAATATAATTGAATGCAGGCATTAGCTCATATTTCTTGAACTAAGGAGCAAATTAGAAGAAATTTTAATATCTACGGTTGCATTAATTATAATTATTCTGTTACACTGAGATTCAAATAGAATTCAAATTACACCACGACTTTTATTATTAAACACTTTCATTTCAACCGAGTTTAATGGCTCTTTTGTTTGTTTGTTTTTTCAGTTAGGAGAGTAGCTATTTCATTTCTATAAAACCTTTTATTTTGAAACACTGTTTTACAGAAACAGCATAACTGTAGAGAAATAAATTAAAAATATTTAACGGTAAACAATTACAAACTTTCTTTCTCCCTGATTTTGAATCCTTCTCATTTAGAAAAGTTTTCTAAAAACAAAACAGAACTGCACAGTTTTGTATTAAGTTGGTTAAGGCTATAAATTTGCGTGGGTCACTTCCTACAATCTTCTATTCTAAGAAAAACACCACTTCAACAGGAGGTGATCATTAATTCAGATAGGCAGATCACCCCTCTGTAGTAGGTTGTTAAAGGTTCTAGCCAGGGTGCTTTAACTTGGATTCCTACATTGAAAAGAAGTTGGACTTGGCGTAGTTTTCATTCTGCATCATGTCGGTAAGAAACGATAAAGAAAGACAGAAACATACAAAACCTGATGGAAAATGCAGGAAGAGTAATCGTTAAATCTAAGCCTCGCAATATGTGGATCCAACTAGCAGTATGAGAAATTCCAACCCAAACGCACACAACGTGTAGTAACCGAGAGCTTTAATGAGGTGTGAATTCTCTCATCTGAATTTTAAAATAATTAATTTGTTCCCCTGGGGGCTTACTGTATGATAAGCTGCCAAAATAACAGGGAAGTAAAACCTGAAACGGCTGCTTAGGAACTGTGAGAATTAACACAGATACACTCTGTCTTAATAACTGGATTCAAGGATCTGTGCATTTGCCAAGATTGCTGGGCCTTTGTTTTAACTACAACAGGAAAGAAATGTTGGTCTACCCCAACATGTGGGAGGGGGCATTCTGCTCCCTTTTGCCTTTCAGCTCCAATCCAAGAGCCCTCAAGTAGTCGCATTCACGACAAACCATTTTTATACCAAATTTATATTTTGCTGATAAAGAAATAAAGGGAGACTAGTATTCCAAGCTATTTAGCTCTCATCAGCTAGCCATACCCTTACTCGAATTTGAACTTGGGCTTCCTGCATGTTAGGCAGTTGAATTAACTTCAGTTATATATATATATGCTATACATCATGCAAGTTCTTCTGTGCGCTCACTAATTTCATTATTAATGTTTCTCAGCAGGTGCTACAACCATTGAGAAGTACGATCTTAGGACCAATATATGGATCCAAGCTGGAGTAATGAATGGAAGACGGCTACAGTTTGGCGTGGCTGTTATTGATGACAAGCTCTTTGTTATTGGAGGGCGAGATGGCTTAAAGACATTAAACACGGTCGAATGTTATAATCCAAAAACCAAGGCTTGGACGGTCTTGCCTCCAATGTCTACTCACAGACATGGCTTAGGTAAGAGTTCCCTTTATGAAAGATGTCTGTATCAAATGCGATGGGGAAAAAATGGATCACAAGATAAAGCGGGCAATTTTGTGTCAATAGCCACAAGTCCGCGAGATGCAAGCCAGTGCCAAAAAATGAAAACAATTCTCTATTCTTAAACTGGTCCATCAACAAAAAGACATTGAAACTTAGAGCAGCTTCCATGTCTAATGTAACTTAGAGCAAATGTAAGTTAAGAGTAAACTGAGTCAACGTAACATTACTTTATTCATAGTGGTAGGAAATATCAACAGGGCACAAAGAGAGATTGAAAATCTGTACTTTATTATGGTTTTAGAATAGCAATAGCACTTAGACTTACAGTATAGACAGGGGTGGGGTTCAAAAATTTTAGCAAGGGGTACTCTGCCCAGTTGCTGGGTGGCTGTGGCCATAGTGGGTGTGGCCTAGTCAGCCTCCTGCACCATGGCGGGGGGGGGCATTTTTGCCCCCCGGGCTCTGGAGGTTTTCCTCGAGCCTCCGGGAGGGCGAAAATGGCTTCCCCAGGCTCTGCCTTCCTGAATGTAAGTTAGGCCCATTTTTTGCCCTCCCTGAGTCTCCACACACGCCCTGCACTTACCTGTATTCAAAATGGGCCATGTGGAGACTTCTGGGAGGGGTGGGTGGGCGGGGCCAGCCAGGAGTGGGATTTGGGGGTTCTCTGAACTTCATGGAATCTTAGCTAGAGGTTCTCCCGAACCCCTGTGAACCTCCAGAAGCCCACCCCTGCGTATGTACCGCTTACCAAGCTTGGAAGGTTGAGTCAATCTAGAGCCTGGTGAGATTCGAACTGCCAAATTGCAGGAAGCCAGCAGTCAGCAGAATTAGCCTGCAGTACTGCATTCTAACCACTGCATCACCATGTAACATATCATTTGATTTGTAAATAAACTTCAGAATACACTTCTTTCATTTTCAACTAGCAACAAACACATCACATTCCCCCCCCCCAATAAATGTACTTGTAGTTATAATTTAGTGACTGAACCCACTCGTATAGAGACATCATCATTTCAGTCTTCAGATTGCAAGTAGCTCCACAGTTTATCATAACAGAAAATGTTTGAAGGGAGCTCCAGCTTTGTTTTCTGAAGGTTAGTAGTGTTTAGGATAGAGTAGTGACCTTATAGATAAATCCTGATCTTTTCTTCAGGGGTCTAGGACAACTTGCCATGGCCAACTCATCACAGCCAACACATCATGGCCAACTCACCGCAGGACAACTTACTACAGCCAACTTCCCATGGAACAACTTGCTGCTGGACAATTCAATGCTGTATTAATTGTTTCGTTCAGTTACTTTTATTACTGGTGACACAATTTTGTCAAAAATTATTGTAACTCTTGTAATTCTAGATTGACTTCCTTTATTAAACTATGGTTGACCATGTTCCTGTTGAAATTAATTTAACTTTTCTATTTGTTGAATTGTCCTGAGCAGAGTTATCCCATGGTGAGTTGGCCACTGTGAGTTGTCCCGTGGTAATTTGGCTGTAATGAGTTGGCCATTTCAAGTTGGCCATGTCAAGTTTTCCATTCCGGTTCTTCAGATGGGCCTTTAGGTAGTTTCAAAGAATATTTGGAAGGTAGCCATTCTAACATTTTTCTAACCTAAGAGCGAAGTAATTAACACTGACTTTAAAGCATAAAACAACAACAAAAATTTTCTACTTTTTAATGAAATGGTAAGCTAAAAGAGAAAGAAATTGAAGACAAAATTGTTTTTCATCAAGATTTGATCAGTATTTTGTCATAACTCCTTAGCCCCAAAATGAATTTAGCTGCTGCCTTTATAACACAAAGTAATGTTTAAAAGGTAAAAGGTAAAAGCTGAGCTTGTCGATTGAAAGGTCGGCAGTTCAGCAGTTCGAATCCCTAGTGCCACGTAATGGAGTGAGCTCCCGTTACTTGTCCCAGCTTCTGCCAACCTAGCAGTTTGAAAGATGTAAAAAATGCAAGTAGAAAAATAGGGACCATCTTTGGTGGGAATGTAACAGTGTTCTGTGCGCCTTTGGTGTTTAGTCATGCCGGCCACATGACCACAGAGACATCTTCAGACAGCGCTGGCTCTTCGGCTTTGAAACGGAGATGAGCACCGCCCTCTAGAGTCAGGAATGACTAGCACATATGTGCGAGGGGGACCTTTACCTTTACCATTAATGTTTAAAAGCCAGTAAACCTTTGTCTTCCTCTCCAAGGTTTTTATGCCTTCTGTATTGTAATGCATTTGTATCTTTTCCTTAAAAGTAGCTAACTTTAGAATTAAAAAGAAGGTGTACAGGATTATTCTTCCTATCTTTTCTGGATTCCATTCTTAAATGAGAATAGATTTTTGTTTCGGTAGAGCACAACAATAGTTGCTTCTCTATGGATGACACTTTACTCTTGTCACGTAGTAGATGTCAGAACTGATGAGCCAAGAGAAATGTAGGGAGCTTGATGTATCCTTAATAAGAAGAACTTCAAGGTAATAACAACAGATGGTTTCTTTTCAATTTACATAGATGTTAGAGATCTTCTAAACAGAGAGATTGCCTGGTTGGAGAGACAGAGCAAATGTTTAAAATTTGAAATGCTCTGTCCTGAACTTGGAACATGCTGTTTCAATGATGTTGGAATTGCTTTGTGCTTGAAACACAATGTTTCACATGCCAAGGGGAGATTTTTCAAGCTCAGAACTTTTGAGACGTCAACAAGGCAGCTCAGTTTGAATGCACGGCAGCTTGTTTTCTAGTGGTTCAGATTTGAAAGGTTTTGCTAGATGATAGTGACAGGCTTTAGGGACGCGGTGGCTCAGTGGCTAAGATGCTGAGGTTGTCAATCGAAAGGTCGGCTGTTCAACGGTTCAAATCCCTAGTGCTGCGTAATGGGGTGATTTCCCGTTACTTGTCCCAGCTTTTGCCAACCTAGCAGTTCAAAAGCACATAAAAAATGTAAGTAGAAAAATAGGGACCACCTTTGGTGGGAAGGTAACAGCGTTCTGTGTGCCTTTGGCATTTAGTCATGCCGACCACATGACCAAGGTCACATCTTCGGAAAGCGCTGGCTCTTCAGCTTTGAAACGGAGATGAGCACCGCCCCCTAGAGTCAGGAACAACTAGCACATATGTGCGAGGGGAACCTTTACCTTTACCTTAGTGACAGATCTGAAGGACTATATATAGGACTGTAACCAATTCATTGTGCGATACTTTTTAATAAATATAATTTTAAAAGGCACAGTATTAATAGTTTTGCACCGTTTTCTCAGCAGTCATACGAGTTTAAGCTACTTTCGGGAAAGGGTTAGAGCTGATTGAAGTCTTCTGAAATAACTGTGGAACAAAATTCTTTGTCTATCTCATCAATTTCTTCCCATTGTAAGTCTACTTCAATGAAAACAGCAATGGATAACCTTTGCATTGTGGCAGATGGATTTTCATTGCATTTTAAATTCAAGGTGTAATTTTCATTATACCAGCACTCTTATTTCTTTTCTTTATATTCTTTTGTTCATTGTCTAGAGCAGTTTAACAAGGGGTCTGTCAATGTTTGCAGTGGATTAAATTACATGGCAGTGGCACAAAGTCTAATCTTTTCTATTTTCTTCAGCAATTTCTTTAAAGTTCAGCAGTGTTCTCCGATAGAAGCGTGAGCATAATCCTTGTTCATTACACTGACTCAACTATTACAGATTGTCAACTTTAACCAAGAAAAATAAAAGAACCACACTGAAATGCATATCTTAGTGATTTCATGAGACCAATTATTTTGTACCAGCTAGAACATAAGAATATATATGATAGAGAAAATTGGATTTTGGATTATGGTGTGTACCCTCAGATGATAAATATGAGATAGATACTTTAAAAAAGAATAGAGAGAAGGTTTCCACTGTTTTATATCTAGAGACAGGAAGATATTTTCCAACTTCCCATAACAATCATTTAAAACTATTTGTTAAGGGAGTCTTTAGACTGGAAGTTAGAATGAATACAGAAACATACCAACAAATATTTATTATTTAAGGTCAATCAGAAAAGTTTAAACAATCTACCGGTAATTCAATTTTAAAATGTGATCAAATTTTATCAGTTCAGTAAACAATTTAGTCTGTATGCTGGATCTGACATAAGGAAGCCTTATTGCTCGGGCCCAGAATTTAGTTCTTGTATTGGTGATTTCAAGATAGAAATAGAAATAGAATTCTTTATTGGCCAAGTGTGATTGGACACACAAGGAATTTGTCTATGGTGTATATGCTCTCAGTGTACATAAGGGGAATAAAATACATTCATCAAGAATAAAAAGATACAATACTTAGTGATAGTCAAGGTTACTAACGTTATCAAATCATACTAGGAAACAAATAAAAACAATATAAATTGAAAGACACAAGCAACATGGTTATAGTAATAAGTGGGAAAAGATAGATACTAGTAAGGAAGAGAAAAATAATAGTAATACAGTCTTAGTAAATTATTCCACAGTGTTGTGGGAATTAGTTGTTAAGCAGAGTGATGGGATTCGGGGGAAAACTGTCCTTGTGCCTAGTTGTTCTGATGTGAAGTGCCCTATAGTGTCGTTTTGAAGGTAGAAGTTGAAACAATTTATGTCCAGGATGTGAGGAGTCTGTAGATATTTTCACAGCCCTCTTTTTGACTCGTGCAGTATACAGGTCCTTAATGGAAGGCAGGTTGATAGCAATTGTTTTTTCTGCAGTTCTAATTATCCATTGAAGTTTGTGTTTGTTTTGTTTGGTTGCAGAGCCAAACCAGACAATTATGGAGGTGCAGATGACAACTCAATAATTCCTCTGTAGAACTGGATCAGCAGATCTTTGGGCAGTTTGAGCTTTCTGAGTTGGCGCAGAAAGAATATTCTTTGTTGAGCTTTTTTGATGATGTTTTTGATGTTAGGTGTCCATTTTAAGTCTTGAGATATGATAGAACCTAGAAACTTGAAGGACTCTACTGTTGATACTGTGTTGTCTAGTATTGTAAGAGGTGGTACTATAGGAGGTTTTCTTCTAAAATCCACCACCATTTCTACAGTTTTGAGTGTATTTAGTTCAAGATTGTTCTGGTTGCACCACAAGGCTAGCTGTTCAACATCACGTCTGTATGCAGATTCATCGTTATCTTGAATGAGACCAATCACTGGTGTATCATCTGCAAACTTCAGTATTTTAACAGAGGGATCCTTTGAGATGCAGTCATTGGTGTGATGCTTATATTTTAGGAAAAAAATCTAAATACCATTGGTATGAATGGCTGGATGGTCTGTCCATTAAGGATTGCATTTCTTGTAAAATCTAGATTTCAAGAAGACATATTCTAAGGGAGACAAGGATATCTTCTAATAGGAGGGATAGTTCAAAAGTTGTCTGATGGTACTTAATCACCCATCATTGCAGAGAGAAGGATGCTACATAAGTCTTGTTCTGGTAAGTGCTGTATCTTAAGTGAGGACTCGATCCAACTTCACTTGTGTGAATTTGAGCCCCACTTAACCTAACAGAACCTAGTTTTGATCTGATATATACAGAACTGTAGTGCTACCAAAGATATTTACTGAAGTAGAAATACATTATTGCTGCTGCTGTTATGGCTATTTACTCCAGGAGACTCTGGGTGGCTTACAAAATCTATTTATTAGTAGTTGATATTTCATTGTGAGTTAGAGATTTATACCTAGAATGAATGAATGAATGAATGCATACTTTGCTAATGGATTTATTAAGGCAGGATCCTAAAGTGGCCATTTTTCTATCTTTTTTTCTTTGTTGAAATCACACAAGCACACAAACCAAACACAACGTTATTGTTAATCCTGTATAATGGAACATTTTCACACGTGTTTCTGCAACTTGCACAAACTGTTAAGTGCCTAATAGGTTTTCCTGTTAATGTCAATCACTCTGCTTACATTGATCGAAACATGCCTTTCCATAGTGGAGGCTTGAAAAATCTTAATAAAAATGATGAAAGCAGAAGCCCAGCTTTTTATTTTTATATGGGGAAAGAATAAAGCTTGTGAATTGGTTTGAAGTGCTACTAAAAGTTCGTGTTTTAGAATTCCAAATTTGTCTTTGAACAGAATTTTGGCTGTTCTTATATATCCTGATACGCGCAAGCATGATTTGCGCTTTTAGGAGTTAGAACTTGATTTGGTCAAATCGTTGAAATTTATGTCATGTTAAATTTAAGGCTAGAATAAAAGGAATTTTTTTTTTTGCTACAAATTGAATCATAAAGAAGCAAACGTCAACTCCCTAATGGACTTGATGGACATTTTTCTGCACTCAAAAGTCTTAGATTCTGTTGAAGAAATTTATAGTCACGCGGAAGATCTGTTTTTTTTTTTATTGCCTTGAAGCAAAATCATTATAATCTTGATAAGGACTTCTGGAACAGAGACAGAACTTTGACAAAATTGCTTTCATCAAATCTGCCTGTCAGATTTCTCTGGCCAATGCTAGTCTGGAAGCATAGATGGAAAGGCATAAAGCTGTCATAGGTTTGTATTTTTCTACTGTACAAAAATACAGAAAGAAGCCATTATGAAAGAATTCCAGGAACTGCCATGTGTCAAACACAAGCCCTATTTATGTTGCAGTCAAGGTTTAAATTCTTGCAATGGGTTTGAGACAGGGGTGAAATCCAGCAGGTTCTGACAGGTTCTGGAGAAACTGGTAATGGAAATTTTGAGTAGTTCGTAGAACCGGCAAATACCACCTCTGACTGGCCCCAGGGTGGGGTGGGAATGGAGATTTTGCAATATCCTTCCCCCAGGAGTGGGCAGGGAATGGGGATTTTGCAGTATCATTCCCCTGGAGTGGGGAGGGAATGGAGATTTTGCAGTATCCTTCCCCTGTCACGCCTATCAAGCCACACCCACCAAGCCACACCCACAGAACCAGTAGTATTGCTAGGAAAATTGCTGATTAAAAATCAAATCATTTCAAAAGAAAACAAAAGGAAACAACAATGAAAATAAAAGTGAGGAATTCCAAAAGGGGCAAAATAAATAAATAAATATCCTGACTATGATGAAAATGGCGGTGTGATTCAATGCAAGAAGGCAGGGGTGAAATCCAGTAGGTTCTGACAGGTTCTAGAGAACCGGTAGTGGAAATTTTGAGTAGTTCGGAGAACCGGCAAATGCCACCTCTGGCCGGCCCCAGAGTGGAGAGGGAATGGAGATTTTGCAATATCCTTCCCCTGCCATGCCCACCAGCCACGCCCACAGAACTGGTAGTAAAAAAAAATTGGATTTCACCACTGGTTTGAGGCCTTTTGCTATAGGACAGAGTGCACGGTTTTCACCAAATCCTTATTTTTAGCAGACACTTTTCCAAAAGGTGACTGGACTTACTTGTTGTATTTTTCCTTGAATATGTTTCACTTCTTATCCAAGAACTGAACTGAAAAAGCGTCTTGGATGAGAAGCGAAACATTTTCAAGGCAAAAGAAAACAAAAAAGTCCACTTGCCTTTTTGGAAAAGCACCTTTGGGACAACCATGACCTGAATGATTGAGAATCTCCATAGACAGATTCTCAAGTTCTTTCTTTCTTACTTTGAATTAATTTGCAGGGTCTTATTTAATGCAAAGATCTGGCTTGAGTGCCCCGTGGAAACTATTCTTATGTCATCTCTCTCTTTCCCCCTCTTCTCAATTCATGCACATACAATAGTGGTGATTTCAGTGCTTTCTCGATGATTGGATGCTTGCTTGTTTTATGGTTCCATCCTCGTGACATTCAACATCACCAGGCAACAATTATTGGAGGTAATTTGAGTGTTGGAGTTTGGTGTCACTAACATAGGACATAGAATAACAGAGTTGGAAGGGACCTTGGAGGTCTTCTAGTCCAGCCCCCTGCCCAGGCAGGAAATCCTACACCACTTCAGACAAATGGTTGTCCAACATCTTCTTAAAAATTTCCAGTGTTGGAGCATTCACAACTTCTGCAGGCAAGTTGTTCCACTGATTCATTGTTCTGACTGTCAGGAATTTTCTCCTTAGTTCTAAGTTGCTTCTCTCCTTGATTAGTTTCTACCCATTGCTTCTTGTCCTACCCTCAGGTGCTTTGGATGAATAGTTTGACTCCCTCTTCTTTGTGGCAACCCCTGAGATATTGAAACACTGCTAACATCTATAAGATTAAGCTCTATCTGCCCTCATAGGCAATTCCAGAAAAGTTGTGCAGGTTTTCAACAAGTATTTATCAATAGAATCATTTTGGGAAGGGGGAAATGGGAAGATCAATACATCAAATCTAGTCCTATTGGTAAGTGAAATTAGACACACGTAAACACAAAATCTTAAAGTGATTGGATACTCAATCTTGAACTTGAATTCCTCCTTTTAAATGTGCCCAGGAGGGTCTTTTCATAATGCAGGTCGATGTGCCAATTATATCTATTGTTTGAGAATGCAGATTTAGCCACAATGGTAGATTGTATAATTATAACACATCTGAATTAGAAATTTTAATTATTCCAGAATGCAGTGTTTTTCTTGTCCAGATGAGATGTGTCCCAAATTGTTTCTGGTTCTGGATTCTGAATCCAGGTTATCTGAAGCAATGTCTTCTTGCACATGAAGATCTAGGCTTATATCACAACATCTTGAGTTGCATCCCCATGAAAGCCTTTTTGGTGGTAGAACCTATCTTGTTTCTGCCTTGGTTGTTTCACTCGTAGCCTTCCAGAAGCTGTTAAAGATCTTTCTATTTAGGAAGGTAATAATTAAATAACCAATAAAGGAGAATATATGTAGCTTAGGGTTGAAGTGAGGGGTCCTTGGTCTTCTTTCGATTTGGTTGTTTTCGGGACATTTCAACATACAAATTACTGTAGATAACTTCATCAATAGTAGTGCTGTTCACCTAGCACTAGCACTGATGATCATACCTAGATTAATCAATCAGAATAGAGATGGAAGAGACCTTGGAGGCTTTCTAGTCCACTTCCTGTTCCTACTCAAGCAGGAGATCCTATACCATTTTAGACGAGTGACTGTCCAGTCTCTTCTTAAAGCCTCCAGTGATGAAGCACCCACAACTTCGGAAGACAAGCTGTTCCACTAGTTAATTGTCCTCACTCTTAGGAAGTTTGTTCTTAATTCCAGGTTGCTTCTCTCCTTGATTAGTTTCCAGCCATTGTTTCTTGTCTTGCCTTCTGATGCTTTGGAAAATAAGTTGACCCCCCCCCCTCTCTTTGTGGGAGCCTCTCAAATACTGGAATGCTGTTATCATGTCCTCCTTAGTCCTTCTTTTCTCTAGACTAGTCAAGCTCAAATCCTGCAACTGTTATTGACATGTTTTAGTCTCCAGGCCTTTAATCGTCTTAGTTGTTCTTAGTTTAAGTAATGAAATGTCTGCAAGAAAACAACCAAGCTCATAGAGCACCAAGCACTCCTCAGTTAGATAACTTTAAAAGGCTGCATTTAATTTGTCTTTGGTCTCTGAATAAACTAAATGGTTTAGTTAACAGTTAACAGTTAAATAGTAATAGTTAAATAGAGTGCCCTTGCAATATTTTCAGAAGTAGTTTTGGATTCTGTTGACTATGTTCTGTTGACACCTTCTCTCTCTTTTAGCTCTAACCATGTGAAATCTTTATATCAAAGAGATAATAACCATCAAAATGTGGCATTAAAAAGATCACCCTTGAGACGGTATTTCTCCATCCAAAAGCAGAAATTTGCAGGAGGCTTCTCTTGTTGGATCCCGGGAACTCTTTGTCAGAGATTATAGACCCACGTCCTAAGTACCCCTTCAATTTCTAGATTTTATATCTTATATAAAAACAGAGCTGTAAAGCTAAATGTTCAATTGATCAGCTCCAAGGATGTGTAAAAAAAAAATTGGTTAGTATATTTGAAAGAGTTTATGGTTTTTATGTACACCTTCCATACAGTTTTATTACCTTCTAAGTAACGGTGGTACTTTTTCAATTTATTTTCAGTGCCCTGAGGGTCCCATATTTATTTATTTATTTTTAAAAATAGTCCTTTTCCCAATGCTCAGATACATTCAGGTACCATTAATGAACTTTTCCTGAGTATGTGTGTCTGTGTGTCTTTGTGTGCAAGAGAGAAGGAGAGGGAGGGAGAGAGAGAGAGAGAGAGGGAGGGAGGGAGAGAGGGAGGGAGAGAAAAAGAAAGAAGAAAAGATCAATAATGTAGTTCTAATGTATTTCTATTGACAATCAAAACACATTTACATTTTTACCTGAGATTCATTTCTTTTAAGTTAAAGAGGATGCTAAAAATCAAATATTCCTTTATACATGCTAGTAATACAAATGCAACCCTTTAGAAAACAGATTCAAAAGAACTGATGGAAAGTAAGATTTTTGGAAATTCTCCTATAATGAGACTCCTCAGCTAAAGAAATAAACATGATTCCCCTGTTTATTATTTCTTTTCAACAAAAGGCCTTTGTGGTGTCTTATATTATATTCTCTGCACATCCAGACTGTAAAAAGCTTCAAATAGATTCACACTGTCTCTTTATTGGGCCTAGTATTGGATATCTGTGCATAGATTGGCAGAATTAGGTTGGAAACAAACAATAACTTTTCTTTCTGGACAGAAGAAGAAAGTTCAGTTAATTCTGAAACCATCTTATCCTGGGAGTTGCCTACCGTATTTTTCAGAGTATAAGACACACTTTTTTCCCTTCTAAAAGAGGCTGAAAATTTGGGCGCATCTCAGGGGTGAAGTGTAAAATTTGTTACTACCAGTTCTGTGGGTGTGGCTTGGTGGGTGGGAGAGGTAATGTGACTGGGTGGGCGTGGCCAGCTTTTTTTTTTTTAACTTTTCCAAGCATTTTTTCTAATGCTTTGAAAAGCCTCTGCCGATCAGGCAACTCAGCTGGGATCGTCAGAGGCTTTTCAAAGCATTTTTTTAACCACCTCTTCAGCTGAAGAGGTTGCAGAAAACAATTCTTTGAAAAGCCTCTGACGATCCCAGCTGAGCTGTGGGATCATTAGAGGCTTTTTTTTTTACTTTTAAAAGAAAAGGTTGTAGAAAAAATGCTTTTAAAAGTAAAAAAAGAAAGCCTCTGATGATTGTGCTGGGCATGGGGGAGGGGGGGCAGGGATTTTTGCTACCGGTTCTCCAAACCACCTGCTGCCATTGCTATCGGATCGGGCGATCCGGTCCGAACCGCGAGCGTTTCACACCTGGTGCATCATATACTCGAATGTAACCCTGCGTGGTGCCCAAAATGGCTTCCTGGAACAGCTGCTGCCTTCTCTTACCCCTTCTGCGCTTTGCCTGCTTTACTCACTGGAGCTGCGGCCAAGGATCAGCTGTGCTTTTAAAGCTATTTTCAGCCCCAACGTGAGCGAAGCCATCTTCTGTGCTTTGCCTGCTTTTCTAACTGCTGCTTCCTCCAACAATCAGCTGTGCTTTAGAAGCACAGCCCCAACCAGCGAGCAAACTAATTAGCGAGCGAACTAATATGCTGAAGCTGACGCCCCAACCACCCCCCACTCAAAACCAGCGAGTGAAGTAATGTGCTGGGACTAGCCAGATGAATACCTGGTAGGCAGAATCCCCCCCCCATTTTCCTCCCCAAAGGTGTGTCTTATATTCCGGTGTGTCTTATACTCTGAAAAATACAGGTAAGTGCTGTACAGGTAGTTCTCAATTTATGACCCTTTGTTTAACAACGACAGTGCTGAAAAAAAAAGACTTGTAACTTCTCCTTAAATTTGTAACTATTACATCACTCCCACAGTCACAGAATCACAGTTTGAATCTGATCATGATTTGCAACTTTCCCCAACCAGCTTCTGATTAGCAAAGTCAATGGGGGGGGGGGGGATCCAGACTGGCTTAACCATGTGATTCACTTAACTCCCATGATTGTAAAAATCGGATCCAGTCGTGTGATGAGTTGCTTAATGACTCTGCTTTAGGTATCTAAAATATACAGGAATATCCAAAAAAGCTGAGACATTTTTCATATTTTTCACTTAGTAACTGAAATTCTGATCCCAGTTGTGGTTGTAAATTGAAGTCTAATCTTGTGTTATCCAAAGACTTCTTCATACCTAAGAGAATGGCTGCTCTATTGTCAGAAAGTCAACCAGAGAAAGCTCCATGCTTAGGCTAGTTTGGACCTCACGGTTAAAGAAGGAAGTATAGATGGATAGAGGATAGAAGATAGATAGATGGAGGGATGCACAAAAGAAAGAGAGATAGATGAAAGAGAGAGGGAGAGAGAAAGGCAGAAAGATGTTGCTTGAATTAAACAAAGTTTAAAAGAAGGAAGTTAAATAATCACTGGAGGAAAAATTATTTTAGCTTTAGGTACATTTGGAATAAAAGGGACATGGTGACTCAGTGGCTAAGACACTGAGCTTGTCGATCGAAAGGTCAGCAGTTCAACGGTTCAAATCCCTAGTGCCGCTTAACAGGTGAGGTCCTGTTACTTGTCCCAGCTTCTGTCAACCTAGCAGTTCGAAAGCACATAAAAAATGCAAGTAGAAAAATAGGGACCACCTTTGGTGGGAAGGTAACAGCGTTCCGTGCGCCTTTGGCATTTAGTCATGCTGGCCACATGACCACAGAGATGTCTTCAGACAGTGCTGGCTCTTCAGCTTTGAAACAGGGATGAGCACCGGCCCCTAGAGTCGGGAACAACTAGCACATATGTGCGAGGGGAACCTTTACCTTTACTTTTACGTATCTCTTTTATCCTTCTGTTCTGTCTGAGAAGTATCCATCTTCAGTTATCTCAACAAGATATAAGAGCCCCTTAAAACAACGTGTTCCATTAACATGGCATAAAGCTTAGAATTCCTTAAGATGATTAAGAGATCGGAAGTCTGAAAATAAGCCATATAGTTTCAGGATTCATTTTGTCTGCAGATCTAATGGTCCCCATGTGAGCATTAAAGAAGAATGAAAAGCTGTCATTTAGCAGACAGGTGGTCTACTGTGACAGAGGAGCTGCATGGGAGATGCTATCCGGCTTTACAACTATTCCATTGAGCTTGATTTTGTTAGCCTGGAAAAGCAGGATAAACCATCCCAATGTTAGGAGCCAAGAGAGTTGAATGTATTTTCTATGTTCAACATCCAGATGTTGGAAATGCACAGCAGAAAAAAATGATCCGGCTTTGTGCCCCAGTTGTGGCTACACAACTTTAACACTCCCTTTCCTTCCACCCATCCTTCTGCCCCACTGCTGGTTTAATGGCAAAATTTCAGGAAGGAAAGATTTAATGTTTAATTTCTTCTTTCTTTAAAGCTCTGGGTTGTTGGGAGGCCTTCTTCTTTCAAAAATTTCAAAACCTTAGAAGAAAAGATCAGCAAGATTCATTACCTAGTATTTTTATATAGCCTTGGCATATAAGAAGTATTGGAGCTATTCTGCTCTTGGATAAAGCTATTATAGGCATATTGGAGAATTTTCAGGAAGGGCGAAAAAATATATTTAACTCAAGCTCCAAAATGTTGGGTCAAGTATCTCAGTCTTGGGAATAAGGAGATCTGCTTCACGTATGTGAAACCTTCCCTGAAGTCTCTGTCACATTCTAAAGAACAAAGTAAGCCATTAATAAAAATAACTAGCAAACAAGATATCTAAAGTATACAAGAATATCCAAAAACAAAACAAAAAACCTTGAGATATTTTTTTCATGAATCTCTGTGGGCAATCTTCTCACCAGCAGGACTGCATGGCTTTGCCAGCCCTGATTTGTGACCTTGGCCGCATCTCCAGATTGCTGAGCCAAAATACAGTTCTAACTGGTATTTTCAGAATCACTTTTCTTTAAAAAGAAAAAAAAATAGTGAAAATTGCACATGTTGAGCATACCAAACCTCATGGGTTGTTGTTGTTTTTTTTTAAAGGGAGAAGTAACAGAGTGTAAATAAAAGTAAAACGAATCCTAGCCCCATTCAGAGTATTTACCCTGTCCTCTATCATGTTAAAGGCAGGAGAAGGTCTGTACTCCAGTGGTTTGAATCCTACTACCATTTGATAGAGTGAGTTCCTGTCACCTGCCTCAACTCCCGCCCACTTAGCAATTACGAAGCATGTAAATGCAAGTAGATAAATAGGTACCATTTCGGTAGGAAGGTAACAGTATTTCATGTTTTGCTGTACACTTTGTGCTGCGGCGTGATGTCATACTGGCCACATGACCACAGAAATGTCTTCAGACAGCTGTGGCTCAGTGGTTTAGAATTGAAGATGAGCAGCATCCCCTAAAGTCAATTATGATTAGCGGAGTAAAAGCCCCCAGTATTCATTTCACCCATCATACTACATCACTGCCATGTCCAGGGGTGGGCTTCCAAATTTTTAGCAAGGGGTTCTCTGCCTGGTTTTTGGGTGGGCGTGGCCTAGTCAGCCTCCTGCACCATGGTGGGAGAGTGTTTTTGCCCTCCCTGGGCTCTGGAGGCTTTCCTTAAGCCTCAGGGAGGGCAAAAACAGCCTCCCCAGGCTCCGGAGGCCCTCTGGAGGCCGGAAACAAGTCCCCGAACTTCCAGTAGGCTCATTTTTCATCCTCCCTGAGCCTCTGTGCACACCCTGCATTTACCTGCATCCGAAACAAGCTGTGTGGGGACCCCTGGGAGGGGTGCGGTGGGTGGGCCCAGCCAGAAGTAGGATTTTGGGATTCTCCGAACAGCACAGAATCTTAGCTACAAGTTCTCCCAAACCCCTGCGAACCTCCAGCAGCTCACCCCTGCCCATGTCCCCATAGCTTCCAGAAGGAAAATAAACTGCATTAATAAACAACACCCGCCCCAAAGAGAAAGATTTCCCACCCCTAGCCTAAAGTTATACATTTCTAAGCTACCTAAGCAGCCTATGGAATTAAGATGTCCCTTCATTAGGACCTCCAGGTCAGTAGGACCTGGCCAGTACTTCATGTCCCCCTACATTGACCCATGATATATTTTGCATTTGTCATTAGCCTTCACGATGTTACCTCATTTGGGTCATGAAACGTCTGCAAGAAAACAACCAAGCTCAGAGAGCACCAAGGACCTCTCGTTAAGCCTTTAGAAGTCTTTCCTTCCGTTGCTGGTTCTGTTCTCACGTTCTTTCTCTGCCTCTTCTTTTTAGGAGTTACTGTTCTTGAAGGGCCCATTTATGCAGTAGGAGGTCATGATGGCTGGAGCTATTTGAATACAGTCGAGAGGTGGGACCCACAAAGTCAACAGTGGACCTTTGTGGCCAATATGTCCATTGCCAGAAGCACCGTTGGGGTGGCAGCTTTAAATGGCAAGTGAGTAGGGGAGAATTGAGAATAGCAACTGGGAGAGAGATAGAGATTTGGGCATCAGCATGCTAGAATGGCTGTCTGCCAGAACACTCTACATGTCCCATGTAACTTTTCCTCCCAAGCAGTTTAAACATCAATGAGAAAGGCAAGTGATGGGCTATTATTATTATTATTTTTCCCCAATGGTTTTCTCCTTACAATTTTTAGACCTATTTCTCTTTCAAATTCTTCTCTTTCCTTTCTATTATTGCTACCGATTTCAGATTGCAGTCAGGCATAAGGAGCTGCATAAAATTTGAAGAGTTGATTAAAAACTTTTGGCTAGTAAATGTCCAATGATGAGTGCTTCTATATTCTATGATATAGCAATAGCAATAACAATAGAATTTAGATTACGATGCTGAGCTTGTCGATTGAAAGGTCGGCAGTTCAGCGGTTCGAATGCCTAGTGCTGCGTAATGGGACGAGCTCCCGTTACTTGTCCCAGCTTCTGCCAACCTAGCAGTTCGAAAGCACTTAAAAATGCAAGTAGAGAAATAGGGACCACCTTTGGTGGGAAGGTAACAGTGTTCCGTGCGCCTTTGGCATTTAGTCATGTCGGCCACATACCATGGAGATTTCTTCAGACCCTGCTGGCTCTTCGGCTTTGAAATGGAGATGAGCACTTCCCCCCAGAGCTGGGAATGACTAGCACATATGTGGTGAGGGAAACCTTTACCTTTACCGCTTGATAGTTCTTTGCAGCCCTCTCTGAGCAATATACAAATATCAGCATGTTGCCCCCAACGATCTGGATCTTCATTTTACCAATCTCAGAAGGATGGAAGGTTGAGTCAACCTTGAGCCAATCAGGATCAAACCCCAAACTGTGGGCGGAGTCAGACTCTAATATTGCACTGTAACCACTGTGCCACCATGGCTCATCGATAATATACCTATTTATTCTGTCCCTCAAATGAAATAGAATAAAAATAGAAAATGAGGGCCTACAAACGATGAAGCATTGAAGTAACCATTTTGTATCTTTAACTGCCAAACCAATTCAAGGCTGCAAGCAGAATTTAGAGGAATTTGAAATAAAAGCAAGCATTTTAAGCAAACGTCCTGTGAAGTCAAACTTATGTTAGGGGGAAAATATTTCTAAATTAGTAAGCATCAGTTCACCCCCATAGTTCACTTTTTGGGTACAGTTAGGCATATGTTTATGGTACTTTTTAAAAAAATACAAATTAATCTGTTTAAACTCACCCACAAATCCAGTTTAAAAATTCTGAATATTCGTTATGCTAATGTTTTGTTCAATGTTCTTGTCACCATTGTATATGACTTGTAAAGCATGGTTTAGGGCAGTGGTGAAATCCAAATTGTTTTACTACTGGTTCTTTTACTACTCTGGCCAGCCAGAGGTGGTATTTGCCAGTTCTCCAAACTACTCAAAATTTCCATTACCAGTTTTCCAGAACCTGTCAGAACCTGCTGGATTTTACCCCTGGTTTAGGGGCTAGCATGAAGAGCTAAGCCACTAAAAACAAATCTGAATTTAGCATTGCTGTTCATTGGCTTATTTTCTTAACAGATATTTGAGGACAGAAAATTCCTGTCCAACTGATCACAGAGAATTTTGGCCCTGTAACATAACATCTGTTTGCTAGTTGCGGTGATAACAGTTGTGGCTGTAACGGAGAATGTTATAAAATTTTGTCAGTTTTCTTACTTTTCTTTGGAAGAACTAATATTATCTGCACATGGGGAGTTGTTAGAGCAACATAGTTCCACATTGTCCATCGTCTTGAGAAATCACACAGCAGATCCTCGTATCTTTCACAGTTTTCAGTTGAGTCTTGGGAACATCCATTTGGCTCGCCTTGGTAGAAGTTGTTCACTGGAAACAGGCTTTAACACTCTTTAAATACCAAGACTACTGTGCACACCAACTGTTGCATGGAATGTAATACCGCAAACTGAGCTGTTATATGACAGTTCTGGGAACATTATTCCAGCATAGCAGTCTAATATTCTATTACAGATATTTTAGGATTGTGAAACCAACCTTTTGTCACTTTTGAAAAAGAAATCTCTTTATGATGTTTCTAAAGATAACCACATTGCAAAGTGCCACTATTATGCAGAAACTCATTAGCCCTTGACAGATGGTACGGAATGTGGAGAAGTAGCTTTGTGGATGAAGTGTGTAGATGTGTGTGTGTAGGAGTGTGTGTATGTGAGAGAGTAAGTGATATTTATAGAGAGAACTTCCTTCGGCATTTGAATGTTTCTTTATTTATTATTTAGTTAATAAATGCAAAGAACATCTGAACAGGAGCCTAACATGGGTAGTAATTCTACAATTGTGCAGAAATGTTAGATTTATCTCTGAATAAAAACAAGGGTGAAAATGTTATATCTTAGATTACTTTCTTAAATATGCTAGATAGATAGATGATAGATAGATAGATAGATAGATAGATAGATAGATAGATAGATAGATAGATAGACAGACAGATAGACAATAGACAATAGACAATAGACAATAGATAAACAGATGATAGATAGAGAGAGAGAGAGAGAGAGAGAGAGAGAGAGAGAGATAGATAGATAAATAGATAGATAGATAGTAGATAGACAGTAGATAGAAAGGCAGATGATAGATGATAGATAATAGATAATAGATAATA
>WNWU01000063.1:5307910-5326197 GCA_012654045.1 Ptyas mucosa | reverse complement strand
TATGTTTATGTGTGTATACTCACATGCACAATGGGTGGCTATATAAATTGGATATAAAAATGAGACTACATACTTTCTATGGAGTGATCCGTCAGCAGATTATGTGCTTTAGTGTCCAAAATATATTCAAGAGTGTCTGTACACTATACACTGACCTTTCCAGAATACAGATCTGAATACAATCAGGGTAACGTAGGAGAAGACTAAGACTAAATTTTTTTTTTTCATGCTTAACAATTCTATGCTATTTATTTTAGGTTATACTCAGTTGGTGGCCGAGACGGAAGTTCTTGCTTGAGTTCTATGGAGTATTATGATCCCCACACCAATAAGTGGAACATGTGTGCTCCGATGTGCAAAAGAAGAGGAGGAGTTGGAGTGGCCACCTGTGATGGTTTTCTCTATGCTGTCGGAGGCCATGATGCCCCTGCCTCTAACCATTGCTCCAGACTCTTGGATTATGTTGAGAGGTATCCCATCTTCTATGAGTTTACTTTCAATGGGTCTGAAGGCAAACAAAGACATTGATTCGAAACGTTCTTATCACCACAAAAAATTCATGGGTTTTGGAGATAGAGAAATCGATTTTCAATTCATTTTGGGAGTTCAAGATTAAATGATAAAAGTTGGGTTTCTTCTCTCCTTCTCTCTCCTCAACTCACTTCTTTTCTCTGTCTTTGTTGTCTTATATTCCAAATTAAAAAATGTTATAATGTTTCAATCTCCCTTGAACTGAATTCTTGATTACATCATGGGTAGGTGCTTGGCGGTAGTGGGTTTCAAATCCCGGTGCTACCAGTTCACTATTGGCATGCACAGAGCATTTTTGATGATGTCTGGGTGGGTGGGTGGAGCCTCCCACCACCGCCGCTACTGGTTTGCCCAAACTGGGGTGAACCGGTAGCAACCCACCACTGGTGTTTGGGCAAAGACAACAGAGTAGCTTGCATTGTCTTCATCTGGGATATTTGTCTGACTTTCCAATCAATCCTTGAAGTTACCAAGTACTAAATAATATTTGGTAAGTACTATCAAGTACTACATAGATTCAACCTTAATCTGCTTTCCCATGACTCTACATAAGCACTTATTATCTTCAAACCTGGGGGAAAATCATGGATTCAAGATAATTGTGGGCCTGTGGATGATGGATTTGTGTGGATAAATGTGTTTTATTTTACAAGCATACCTAGCAAGCATCAGCTTTATTTTTACAGGCTTTAGGACAATAAACTTCAGTATAGTATTCGCTGCAGAATTGTCTTCTTCTTTTTTTTCCACTCAAAGAATCTGGATGAATGCCCATCACCGCACAGAAAACAAAACATGGCCATAATGAATAGAAATTGTATTTCGTTTTTCTTTGTTTTTGTTTTCTAAAGGAGTAACAGGGGAGTAATAGAATACTTAAAACTACCCCAGACAGACCTAGAAAGAAATGAGCATGCAGACTGAAAAGCTGCCTTCGTTTTATAGCTTTATTTCATCTCCTTTAAAAAAAAATGGCCCTGTGCTTAATCTTCGTAATAACGTGATGTGCCCCAAGGTGAAACAGGAGATACCATAAAGTTTTTGCATACAAAAAGAAATCAATTTGCTAGTGCTGAGCTGAAGGTAGGAAGAAAAGCTTTTCGGCTTTCCATTGCCTAAAGCCTTTTAACCTCAGCCGGAGTAAAATAATTGCTGCGAAGTGTAAGAAAAATACACATTTTGAATTGAAATATATTGACAGTTTTGCAACAACTGATAACCTTGTTCAATATCCTCTTAAGATACAATACAGTTAAGAATGAAGGGATGTTTTACTTGGCTTTAACTAATAAAATTAAATCCAACCACAATCGTTTATTTTTTAAAGATATTTTACCTAACGGAAAACTGAAATGATATACTATAACTATTGCTGTCAGCTTTGGAAGCCATATTAGGCCAGAAGCTTCCATGCTGCCACTTTCTCATGTATGGGAAAGTAGGACGGGGGGATTTAGTAGAGGGGTTGTCTTTAGACATAATAGCATTCTTCCTGTTGGTCAAGGTCAAGGGAGATCCTACATCTGGAGAAGGAGTGGTCGGAGTGATGTCTCGAGATGGGATGGATGGTGATTGGAGCCTGTGATCGACTGAGGACTGAGGGGATGGCTTTGGGGGTTTTGATTTACTGAGGGAAAACCCGGACCTCTCAGATTCGGGTTTTCCCAGATGTGCCAGTTTACCTATTCCAGTAGATAGAACTTTGAAAAATGCTTGCTTCAGAGTCTTTACTTGGAGTTGGGGGTTTTCTGGAATGCTGACAATTGCCTTATATTCTAATCACATTGTTCAGAATGGACCAAGAAACCAACCAAGCAGTTAAGGCATACATGCATATCTTAACATTTATGCATTACATCTCTACAGCATTAATGCTTCAAATATATGTTTCAACTTCACACTTCCAGATATCTGAATACTCAAAGCATATTTCAGCTTGGTCTAAGAAGAAAATAGAAAATTAAGCACCCGAATGAATGAAAAGAATTCCCTGAAGGCAATAACAGTATTTTAGTGAAGAAAATAATTAGATCATGATATAGAACTAGAACTAGAACTAGAACTAGAACTAGAACTAGAACTAGAACAACAAAGTTGGAAGGGACCTTGGAGGTCTTCTAGTCCAATCCCCTGCTTAAGCAGGAAACCCTACACCGCCTCAGACAAATGGTTATCCAATCTCTTCTTAAAAACTTCCAGTGTAGGAACATTCACAACTTCTGGAGGCAAATTGTTCCACTAATTAATTGTTCCGACTGTCAGGAAATTTCTCCTTAGCTCTAAGTTGCTTCTCTCCTTGATTAGTTTCCACCCATTGCTTCTTGTCTTGCCTTCTGGTGCTTTGGAAAATAGGTTGACTCCCTCTTCTTTGTCACAGCCTGTGAGATATTGGAACACTAAACTGTCATCCATTTACCTTCTATGGCTAAACCGACTGATTTTGGAAATATGTCCCCAAGGAATCTATTGGACCTGTAGGACAGAAAGATGTTCGATGTTAAAAGCCATCTTGATTCCTAAATATGTTCTCATCTGGTATACTTTGTCTTTTGTTGCATAGGTACGACCCCAAAACTGATACCTGGACAATGGTGGCCCCGCTGAGCATGCCTCGTGATGCTGTGGGCGTTTGCATCCTTGGCGATAAGCTATATGCGGTGGGTGGCTATGATGGCCAGACGTACCTAAATACAATGGAGTCCTATGATCCACAGACCAACGAATGGACACAGGTATCCCTCACTGTGTGCTTTGCATGCAACTGATAGCAGGCTTGGAGAGATCATGGATAGCTGAGACTTCATAGCACTGCAATTATAGCAATGATTTACTCTACAAAACTCAAAATCTTTAAGTTTGAGTGTCAAACTCAAAGCCCGTGGGCCGGATTCGGGCCACGATGTGCTTAGATCTGGCCAGTGGCAAGTAATTTAACAACCAGTTCTCTGCCCTAATGATTTCTTCCAACAACCAGTTTGCCAAACTGCTCAGAAAGTTAACAACCGGTTCTCCCGAAGTTGTGCAAACTGGCTGAATCCCACCACTGGATCTGGCCCAGAGAGCCACTCTGGAAACAGTGAAGGATTGGCCCATGGTCCCTCTGCCAGCAAAAACAGTACTTGGGAGGGCCGAGCACATCCCGCCCGGGCTCCATTTTTGGTCACGACGGCCTCCTTCAGCACTCTGACAGTGAAAACGGAGCCTGGGAGGATTGCCCCTGACACACCCACCCCAGCCACACCAACTTGGCCTCCGAGGTCAAACACAACCCTGATGCAGCTCTCAATGAATTCAGGTTTGATACCCCTGCTCTACACCTTCTCAAACATCATATTAAGCCAATATTTTGTTCGTAGATGATCAAGGAAACATTTTATGAAATGATGGGTTAGTCATTGAACTTCCCAGTCGTGGAACCCTGATCTGATATTGTTATCAGATCTTTGGTTGGAATACTTGTGTTGTTCTTTTTTTAGTTTGTGTTTAACTTTTGTCAGGTACAATGGTGACTTTCCTCATCTCTCTTACTTAAAATTCCAGCTCTTGCCTAGTTTTATAGAAAAAGAATTGATGAAGCTCTGTTTTCCATTGTGTATTTTTTAGCTTAGCCCTAGACCAACATGCTATATCAGAGTTCCTTCTTAATTAGAATTAGAATTATTTATTTATTGGCCAAGTGGGATTGGACACACAAGGAATTTGTCTTTGGTGCATATGCGCTCAGTGTACATAAAAAGAAAAGATACATTTGTTAAGAATCATAAGGTACAGCACTTGATGATAGTCATAGGGTACAAATAAGCAATTGAATCAGATTAGGAAAAATCAATATAAACTGTAAGGATACAGCAACAAGTTACAGTCATGCAGTCATAAGTGGGAGAAGATGGGTGATAGCAGCGATGAGAAGATTAATAGTAATAGTAATGCAGGGAGGGAGGGAGGGAGGGAGGGAGGAAGAAAGGAAGGAAGGAAGGAAGGAAGGAAGGAAGGAAGGAAGGAAGGAAGGAAGGAAGGAAGGTTGGTTGGTTGGTTTAAATAAGCTTGTCATGCTTTAATATCCATGTGGAAATTCTGGATATGATGAATTTTGACTACTGCTTATGAATTGTGCTAATATTTTATCAACTTTACAAAGTTCCTGAATTATGAACGGCCAATTCAAACTCCTCAGAAGTACATACAGTACCACAAACTATTAGCATTTCATCTTCACTTTGGAACTTAAACTTAATATTTATTTCTTCTCTCCAGATGGCATCTCTAAATATTGGAAGAGCTGGGGCTTGCGTCGTAGTCATAAAGCAGCCATGACACGACCCGTAATGGATTTTATTGACTTCTAAGCAGGATTTTTCTGCCAAACAAGAAAGAAAATTTTGTCAAGCAACAAGGCCAATAGATACCCTCAGCCTTCTGTTGATCACAACTCACAGACATTAAAACGAAGAGAACAAAATGAGGATTCAATGCCTTTTCCTATCAGTAGATACTGCTTTATGATATAACAAGGGGGGGGGGGGAATCTGTTTTAGTAGCCAATCTGTGTACGTGAAAAGGAAGAAATTCAGTTACTGATCTATTGGCTATTTAAAAGAAACCAAGCAAAAGACCAAATTTTCTTAAGAAATGGATGGTTTTCATAGCACTAAATATTTTAACTCCATCACAGCACACTGTCACTTTGTAAAAAACATAGCTTTTTTCTTAAAAAGTTGTATTTTATTTATTTGCATTCTTTTTCGCTTAAGGCCTTATCTTCAAACATTTTAGCACTTTGCTACTGACACAGACAATGATGAGATGGGACAAAATCCTAGCTTTGTTTCCTCTTGTAAGAAAGTACAAAGGCACAGTTCTTTTTCGTCATTGAAAACGATTCAACATATTAAACCACAGTTGTTTTCCTAATCGATGACTGGTCCTTCCACTAAATGTCTAGGATGGAATTGTGTTTCTATTGAGTGCTGCGGAGCAAATGTGGTTCAGATTGAAGAGTGAACCTTCAGACAATTGAGGTTCGATGCCGTAAAGGAGAGCCAAAGGAATACGACCCCAAATCTACCCTGCTCAAGCATGTGAAGCCTTCTTTCTTTCAAAGCTTTTGAACTTCTCCTGCATGTGAGATGTATGTAGAAGATGGAAAAATGGCAGTTTGTCCACCGTTGCATCATCTAAGAGATATCATTGAGCAATTTCAAGGAAGAGACTCACTGGGACCTAGATGTGCAGCAGGGATGGGTTTCATTTACCTTTGCTACCATTTCGCTCACGCGTGCAAATTGTATTTGATGACGGGTGGGCGGAGCTACCGGTTCGCCCGAACTGAGGCGAACCGGTAATAATCCACCACTGGTGTGCAGTAAGAGAGATAAGGAGATTCTAATGCCTTTTGTGTTTTCAGAAGCCATCTTTACTGTGCTGTAATTCAATTTAACTTGAATTACTCTCCGATTACTGATGAAGATTGAATCTAAGGACTGACCCAATTTTTCAATGGGAGAACCAGCCCTCTTGCTTTTTTAAAAAAAAAAAATAGTGCCACTCAAAGGGATTGGCTTGAATATTTGGAGAAAAAATGTCTAGGCAGATGGTTTAAGATACACACTTCCACCAATGGCAAAATGTGGACAGATTGAAAGCAAGTGAAAGGCTTGCAGTGGCAAGAATTAGCATGTAAGAAAGGTTTTTAGAAGCCCATCTCTCTTCAGATTGAGTTGATAGCTTTTTTTATATCTAGTCTTTAATTTAAAAATAAATTAAAAAAACAACTTTGGGAAGCTATTGCGTAAGGCTGCTATGTGATATCTGTTTTGGCTGTAAGGAATGAAACATTCATATACAAGAGGACGGAAGCCCAGATGTTTTGCCAGAATGATGTGCCCTGCCAGCAGAGCATCTGCTTTGCATGTATGAAAAAAAAAATATGTCAATGAGTCATGTTGCCTTTGTAAAATTCTGCTTTGTATACGAATGAGAGGCAGAAATCATCTTTGTGGTCACTCAATGCCCTGGATCATAAATGGGTGTAACTCTTGGCTGTATTATATCCTAAGCATGGTTGAACTTTCTTATTAAGGTACCAAAATGATGTTGATTTCCACTGCTACTTCGGGTGGGGGGTAGAATCTGATTTCAAGGGTATTTTCAACTGGAGCAGGAATAAAATTTTGGCTAATGTGAAGTCCTTTTTTGGCTTGTCTTTCCCCATCCAGACTAATTTGCTAATTAAATAAAACATTGGTGTCCAAATGGTTTGGATCTTTCAGCCTTTTCATTTTGTCCTCAGTTATAATTGGTAGCTTGGTGTGAATTCTGTGATCTATCCATAATTTGAATGCCATAAATTAATGAAAAGCAAATGGGAAATAAACTTGCATTTTAGGGCTCAGGGAAGCGGACTGTGGATTGGCCCTGGGTTTCAGGACAAAAATAAATGCTTTAATCATTTTAAGGAGAACATAAACTTGCATGATAAAACCATCAATCTGATTCCACACCAATGAATCATCTGTGATTGTAAGGATATCTTTATTGCTTAGAAATTTTTTTTAATTTTTTTCTTTGAAATGCAAAACAAAAACAAATTAAGGAAACTAATGCAAAGAATGCATGTAGAAAAACATAGAGCAACTTGACGTAGAGTCATCATTGGTGATTTAATTCAGTATACTTTCAGTTCCTACTCGCAAGTAAGATGTCCTCATTTTGCAGGTTTGCATAGAACAAACTTACCATTCCTACATCATCCTATAAGGGTTGTTCTAAAGTTAGAAAAGGCCAAGAATTAAATTAGACTTTAAAAAATATTTTAAAATGAAATGCATTATATTCACTAAATGCGGTAGAAGAAGTAAAATAATCCCACAGTATTTTCCCATGTGGCACTGGCATAATTCTTGTTGCAGGATCCAATCTGGGTCAGTCACTGGGACCAGAGGTTTTGTCTTCTGAGCTTTTGGACACACGCTGGAGCCCATCTTCAAGGAACTGTGTGACCTGCATTGGTTACCGGTTGCCCTCTGGGTGAGATTCAAGGTGCTGGTGATTACCTATAAAGCCCTACATGGCTTAGGACCGGGGTATTTGACGGACCTTCTGCAGCCAGCAACAGCTCCCCATTGCCCAGTGCGTTCCCACAGAGAGGGCCTACTCGGGGTGCCGTCGGCCAGACAGTGTCAGCTGGTGACCCCTAGGGAGCGGGCCTTCTCTGTGGGCGCACCTACCTTTTAGAATCAGCTTCCCCTGGAGCTCCGGATGGCCCCCGATCTTCACTCTTTCTGCCATGACCTAAAAACATGGCTATTTCGCCTGGCCGGTCTAGACTGATGAGGGTTTTAAAATGGAGTTTAATTGATTTTAGGGATTTTATGTGTAACTTTTAACTCAGAGTTTTTTGTTATTGTTAGCCGCCCTGAGTCCTCTCGGAGAAAGGGCGGCATATAAGTCTAAACAAACAAATAAGTAAATAAATAAACTTCTCTCTAGCCAGAATATTCTAACCTAGGCTTCCAAGAGCATGAAGCCAACTCCTCATCCCAATAAAACATCTTTTATTTAGGTCAAAGGGAAATTCCTCTCCAGAAAAGTCCCGGCAAACAGTCTTTCATGAGATTTCACAACTATATACCTTTATCAGGCTTGGAGAGCTGCCAGGCCGATATCTTTCAAACGCCATGCTGGAGCAACAATTACTTGGCAAGAAGTCAGGAACAGGTCTTCACCCTAATGAACTGAAGTAATTTTCTCCTGCAAACTTCCCTCCCCTTTCACTCCTCTTTATTCCCTACAGGAGGGGCCATTCACTGTCCAACTGTTCCTTTACTCCCGAGTCAGCCCTTGTTCTTTAGCTGTTCTCTTTTCCTGGCAGCTCTGCACATGCACACCTTGGGAACAGGCTCCAGCTGTTCTTCTGCCCCACTGATATCCAACTCTGAAGGCAGCTGATAACTGTTGGATGGCCCAGGTCCCATCTCTGCCTCTGACACAGAGCACTCATCAGAGCCTTTCCCAGATTCCAGGACTGGCCCATGTTCCTCTCCAACCTCCTCACTGTCTGAGACTGCCATCAGCTCCGCTGGCCACTGGCGGGCTACAACACAGAAAGCTAGAGAGAAGTTCCCTGAAGATGGGCTCCAGCATGAGTCCAAAAGCGCAGAAGACAAAAATTCTAATCCCAGTTAAACCTACCTTTATCAATATTAGGAAGGATTGCTATGATAAACATGAATATCCTACCAAAACTGTTTTTCCTCTTCCAAACGGTACCTACAAAAATTGAAAAGAAATACTTTGATGATCTGAACTAATTGATGCTGAAATTTATTTGGCAAGGGGAAAAAAACGAGAATAAAATTGAAAATGTTACAAGAATCTAAAGTAAATGGAGGGTTTGGATTGGTCTTTATATTACCAAGCATATGTGATATAACATCGTTAAAAGAATGGATAACCCTTAAGACACAAGAGACTGTTATATTTAGAAGAACATGATTTACAATTAGGATGGCACGCCTTCCTATGGCTTGAGAAAAATAAAATCCATAAATACTTTCAAAATCAACTATATAAGAAACTCACTAATATCGATATGCTAAGTCAGGCTGTGCTGAAGCTGATCAGGCTGTTTGCTGTTTGCTGCAAGGAGGCAAATTGCTGGGAGGCAGAGGCCGAAGGGTGGGGGCCGGCAGGTGGACAGGACTTTTGCTCTATAAGACGCACAGACTTTTCCACCCACTTTTTTTTGGTGGGGAAGGGGAAGTGCGTCTTATAGTCTGAAAAATACAGTTTGTCTTTAATATTTGGTCCTTTAATGCTTATTCTTTTAAGGCTCAGTTCAAAGTAAAGTTTCAAAGTCTTTAAAGAAACTCCCAGCCTTTGTCTTTTTCTTTGTCTTTTTTAAAAAAAAATTATTTAGAATTATTTAGAATTATTTTTTTAAAAAAAAGGAAAAACAAACAAGTACAAATATAACAATAGACAACATACACAACAAATAAACGTAGATCAAGTCTTACAACTTGTATTTTGGATAATCACATTGGTAAACTATATTAAGTGTGCATGCCTGTTTTTTGGCTGTTTCAGGATGTTTTTCAGACCATTTTCAGGTCGTTTTTTTGGGCCACTTTCAGGCAGTTTTTCGGGCAGTTTTTGGCCTCAAAACGGCCTGTTTTTTGGCCATTTTTTGGGCCATTTTCTGGTGCTCTGGCGCCCGTGAAGACCAGCTGGTGATAGGTTCACCATCACGGTGTTAGATGTTTGCTTTTTCCCTTCTATCCCATCCTTCTAGGACAGGGGTGGGCAACTATGGCCCTTTTATGACTTGTGGACTTCAACTCCCAGAATTCCTGAGTCAGCCATGTTAGCTCAGGAATTCTGGGAATTGAAGTCCACAAGTCATAAAAGGGCCATAGTTGCCCACCTCTGTTCTAGGAACACAGCACAAACCTTTTGGAAGCAAGTCAGAGGAAGGGCGGTCAGAGGGCAAGAAGAGCCATCACATCAGAATCAGAGAGAATGAAGTCTGAGCATAGACTCCAGAAACAAAGGCTCTTTCTGGAATCCAAAATCCAGATGTTAGAATTATGCAGAGAAGATGGTGATGAAAAACAGGTGGGTTTGTTCGGTTTTTTTTTTTTTTTTTTGCAAACCAGAAGAAAAATATGATGGAAGGAAGCACGCTGCATAATAGACAACAGTATCTTTTGTGGTCAATGGTAAAGATTTTGCAAAAGGGCTACTGTGGAAATACAATAATATAAGCCAAAGAGCTGCTTCAGAGCTATTCAATGTACACTGAAATCCACAAGAAAGAGACCAAGTAGGATTTTTTTTTAAAAAAAATTGTTTTTGTTTTTGCAGGTAACATTAACTAAAGTGCATTTGAAAGTCAAACACTCAGATTAATATATTATCCAGCCTTGGAATTAATTTTAAGAATGTAATGCAAACTCCCGTGTATTCTACCACGCATTAAAAAAAAAAACATTCCATTTCTTTTTACATGCATAGAAGAATAATTCTACTCCTGCTACTTATTATTATAATAATATATTTGCTTTACGCAAACAAGAGCAAATACAGAATCCAAGGTTATTTGTACGTGAATATGTCTGCGATACTGAAAAAGCGAACATTCTATGTTTGCAATTTCTACCCATAGAAAGATTTGTTTAAAGAAAGTCAAATGAAAACAGTGTTCCTGGAATTAAAAATCATTGTGAATGAGACGGGAGGCATCTAAATTTGATCAATAAAATAAAATAGAGACCAAATTTGAATGAAACTCATTTTTGGTGTCGGATTCTGTCCTGTTATATTCATAACAGTTAGGCCCTGCAGAGCCATTTACTGCTACAGTATATGGCTCAAAGCTATTTCCCATAGATTTGAACATCATTCATAACTGTTTTTATTGTTTTTTTTTTGGGGGGGGGGAGAGTCAGAAATCCTTGCCTATCAGTTGCAACTGATTCGGAGATTTTTTTTGTAGATTTCAAAGTATCTTCTGTTCCCCTCTGGCTATCCTACTTTGTTACTAGATGGGTTTTATGCAGCCACCTCAGAGGTGGTATTCAGCTGGTTTGGATCCGTTCAGGCGAATGGGTAGTGGAAATCATGGGAGGGCCTGCCCTCCTGCCCCCTGCCCCCCCACCCCGTCCCCCCGCTCTGGCTCTATGATGCCCTATTTAGGCACATTTTTTTAGGCCGGTCGCATGCACAGCTCACATCTTTGGTGCTGGGCGAACCGGTAGGTAAATTATGTGGATCCCACCTCTGAGCCACATCTCAACTATTCTTGATGCCAAATGTTGGATAGCGCCTGATCCTTAAGCATCATTTCTAACTCACACCAGCTATAATGCTCAAATGATGCTATAATTGACCTGCCAGGGATTCTGGCATATGTGGTCTTACAAGAAAAAGAAAGGAAAAATAAGTGTCTCAGTTCCATTCTTGACTCTGTTGAGTTATTCTTACTGGCTTGCATCAAGTGCTTGCATTGTTGACTTTACAGTAGGCATGAGATTACAAACTATGGTCCCTTTAGGATTAGTTCTCAGAACCACATTTTTTTTCTGATGATGCATAATCACAGAATGGAATGGAGCGGAGCAGAGCATAGAATGAAATAGAACAGGATGGGATGGGATGGGATGGGATGGGATGGGATGGGATGGGATGGGATGGGATGGGATAGAAAAATAGAATAGAATAGGAATAGAAGAATAGAATAGAATAGAATAGAATAGAATAGAATAGAATAGAATAGAATAGAATAGAATAGAATATTTATTGGCTAAGTGTGATTAGACACACAAGGAATTTGTCTCCGGTACATACGCTCTTAGTGTACCTCGAAAAGAACAAAATAATAATAATAATCACAATAACAAAGGATAATAAAAATGATCATAATGATACCATAGAGAACGTAGTGCAACTAATGAGAAGGATAAAAGTAATATAGCCATACTATATGGGTAATATACTTCGACATAAGACTGTACTGTGGAAATTAAATGTTCAACATGACCGTGGCCAAATTCTTCACAGGTATTTCAGATAGCTGGAGGACCTTGAGAAGGCTTGGATTTGATCCTCTAAAAGCGGTAGATCTGAGCAATGGTGGGTGAAAGAAATTATGGTTCAGGACTAGCATAACATCTTTTGGAATTGAAGGGGTCCATGTATGTCTAAAAACTATGAATGCTGCTACGGAGTGATTCCCAAAATGATCCCTAGAGGACATACTGTAGTTTCGGTTCTTGAGCTCGGGTCTGTTTTGTTGGGTGAGGCTGTGATCAATTTATCAAGAGAAATGTGTCAACGGGATGGTGGAACTTGCACACACTCTTTTTTTTACACTAGAAATCATTTGTTAAAATTAGGTTTCTCTGAAGTGGCATCTAAAATCAATGATGTGGCGTACATTAGCTTTGTCAGCACGATCTGCTCCACCGGATATACACTGAAGAGTAGGTGTCTCAGCAGAAGTCAAAAAGAGACTCGAGAGCTTAAACTGTTAGAGAAGCTCAAAGCAAAAATACTCCATTTTAATCCTAATACAGGGAAATACAATGAGAAATATATTCAAGACTCTGTCTGGTATCTCAGTCATCTTCAGTTATCATCAATTTAGAAACAAACAAAGAAACAAATTCCCAGGCTAATGTATGCGGATTAAATCCCATTAGACAAACTTCAGGCTACCCTAACGTTTTTCTCCGATACATTTCTCAATACATCACAGCTTTTGAATGCGTTCCAAGTACCGCCTTCTGCCACTAATAGCCTCCCACTGGCCAGTTCGCTTGCAAAGAGAGGGGCTCCTCAGGATGCCGTCGGCCAGACAATATCAGCTGTGACTCCCAGGGGGAGAGCCTTCTCTGTGGCAGCACCTGCCCTCTGGAACGACCTACCCCCCAGAGATACGCATGATATCAGACCTCCGGACTTTTCGTCGGGCCCTGAAAACGCATTTATTCCATCTAGCTGGGCTGACTTGATCCCATCCTCTCAGTTTTAATTGAAATTGGTTTTAGTTGGGTTGTTTTAAATTGTTGGGCCGAAATTATTTAATGTCTTTTAAATTGTTTTTAAATTTTATATGTTATGTTTTATCTCAGCTGTTCACCGCCCTGAGTCCTGCTGGAGAAGGGCAGTATAAAAATCAATCAATCAAACAAACAAACAAACAAACAAACAAACAATAAATTAAGTAAGTAAGTAAGTAAGTAAGTAAGTAAGCAAGCAAGCAAGCAAGCAAGTACCTGGATATTTCTGTAGTCTTCAGGGCTGCCTTCTCTGTCCTTGGCTTAACTCTACCTGCTTCCCCATTGCAGGATGATAAGTTGCTGAATTTTTTTGTGTTTGTTTTAATGCAACGGAAAGCCATTTCTTTATATATTCTTTATTCTTTGCATTTTTTCTTTTTATCTTTTTCTTAGCTTATATTAATTTTTTTAATCATTGGATTTATAACTTTCATAAAAATTATTAAAGAGTGGGTCTGGATACTATTCCTACTCCCCCCCCCCCAAAAAAAATTCTTCATTTCTCAAGTTCTCCCTCTTCCTGGGAATGAATGAAATGAAATGAAAACGAGGGCTGATGCCCAACAAATATTATTTTACATAATATTATATTGATACAACCTTGCATTCTTTTCAATCCAGAAATCAACCCCATGTTAATAACAGTAGAAATTTCACTACATCAACATAATGGCTATGTAATGGCTGTATCAGCTCTGACATCACCATCTTCAGTCCTTATGGTATGTGGATTTACTAATAAAAAAAGTACTGGAAGATGGAAGATACTATTGGTGCAAGCAATGTGTAGGCAATTAATGAACTCAACGTTCATGGACCATATAATGCCTATCTTGAAAGATTTATATTGATTGTCAACTGCCTTCAAAGTAAAGTTGGTGTTAACCATTAAACCCCTAATGATTAGAACCTTTGGCCCACATATTTGAAGATCATGCCTATCTATGTGACTATCAATATCTTTTTTTAAAAAAAAAAGTTTATTTTTTTTATTTTTTAACACAAACAGACAAACAAGCAGACAATGTATTTTTTTTTTGAACAGAGTATTGGCCGATCACAAATTTAGACTATTTTTAGTCATTTCAATTAAATTTACAGTTTATATATTCTCCTTTTGCCATAGTGTTTATTCTCTCTATTTTTTTAAAAACCAATATTACCCTTTGTCCTAACCTCTCATCTTAACCAAATTCAATTTTTCCTTTCATCTCTATGTTAACCTCCTTTAAAATCTCATATAGTATAATTCCTAGTATTCCCTTAATATAATCACTAACATTTTCCCTTATCAACTGTTTCAATATCGAACATCTTAATACAAATCAATTAATTATACAATGTTACAATCATTCATTTCTTATAAAAATAAGAAACCAAATTATTCTCTACCACACATGATAAATCCTTAAATCTCATCTCTAATTTTCAGTTATTTTATCAAACATATATATTTATATCTCTTCAACCAGCATCTTAATCATTTCTACTTTCACCACAATCTATGTGACTATCAATATCTATTGGAGACCATTATTTTCTGAATTAGGATCGCAGATAGCTCAAAGGATGAATACAGAAGCACAGAAATAAAACATTAGATTCCACTGAGTCATTCAGCAATGATGAACGTAAACCAAATATGGAAAAGCAAAGACATCATCATTGGCAAGCAAATGTATGTTAGTTTGCTCTATTGTGTTCTCCATAGCTACCTTGGGTTGCAAAAAGTTGGATCTTAAAAAAAGCAAGACTGGAAGAAATTCAACTCATTTGAGTTGTGGTTCTGGAGAAGGCTCCTGCATATTCTTTGGACAGCAAAGTTCACTAACAAGCACAGGACATTAGACGTGCCACTAGAAGGCAAAATTATGAAACTGTATCCCATACTTTGGCCATGTCATGAGAGGGGATTCCCTGGAGAAAGCAATTATGTTTGGAAGAGTAACCAGGAAAAGGAAACGAGGCTGCCAAATAACATGGTAGCTGGATGCTATTAAAGCTGACACCAGCCAGAGCTGTTGTTGTTGTTAGTTGCGAAGTCATGTCCGACCCATCACGACCCCATGGACAACATTCCTTCAGGCCTTCCTGTCCTCTACCATTCTCTGGAACTCATTTAAGCTCACACCTACTGCTTCAGTGACTCCATCCAGCCACCTCGTTCTTTGTCGTCCTCTTCTTCTTTTGCCCTCAATCGTCCCTTCTCATTAGGTGGCCAAAGTATTTGAGTTTCATTTTCTGGATCTGACGTTCTAATGAGCAGTCAGGGTTGATCTCCTCTAGGACTGACCAGTTTGATCACCTTGCAGTCCAAGGGACTCGCAGGAGTCTTCTCCAGCACCAGAGTTCAAAGGCCTCAATTCTTTGACTTTCAGCCTTCCTTATGGTCCAACTTTCACAGCCATACATTGCAACTGGGAAAACCATAGCCTTGACTATACACACTTTTGTTGGCAGGGTGATGTCTCTGCTTTTTAGTATGCTGTCTAGATTTGCCATAGTGTCTTTTAATTTCTTGGCTGCAGTCCCCATCTGTGGTGATCTTGGAGCCGAGGAAAATAAAATCTGTCACTACCTCCATCTATTTGCCAGGAATTGAGAGGACACAAAACAACCCAATGGAAAAGTCAAGATCGGAAGATGTGGAGATATCTGACCCATAGAATCACTAAGAGTTGGGCATGACTGAATGGATAACATCATCATCATCTTCTCAATGTCCTTGTTCTCAGAGGCTTCTTGGCCTGACATTCTCCTCCATGGTTCCTCATAGTCAAGCAACATCTCTTCCATAACTTTTTGGTCTGCATTTTTTTTAAAAAAAAATCTTAACTGATTGAATATTCAACTGTATATAAACAAGGACAAGAAGAATGATGCCTGTGCGGATTTTGGTCTATAAAAAAATCAAAGCCGAAAATTAATATCTTTGATAGAATAATTGAGGGTGGAGGTTGAGGAGTAGGCATTTTATTACTGTCTCCTGATCATGTAAAGATTTATGTCCCTTGAAATCAAGATGAAAACACCGGTTATAAAAAGTAGTTCCTGCAGAATGGGAAAAGAATGGGCAATCAACTGCTGTCCTTTGCCACCATCACTATCTATTTTAGAAGTCTGGAGGTGGACTTTTATGATGCTGTATTTTTTAATTGAAATGTGTTGCTGAACAAGCAGGTTTATTTACATTTTTATTGCACTTTTATAGAAATGCCTATGAAAGCAACCTTGAAAGTCTTAGTAATGATCTATGGTTTTAAACAAATACTCTGAATGGAAAATGCATAGTGGCATATATTATGCATAACCTACCCAAACAACTGCTTAATGCAATAATCCTGCAAGATAACCTGAATGAGTTCTATGAAATTTCCTATTTTTTCCCCCCTTTGGGATTGTGATAAAAAAGGAATAGAGGACGCCTTAGTATTTTGGATGTTAGCCTTTGGTGGTGCTTTAAACCAATCGGGGCAAATCAATTTGGAAATATAAATCTTTCGGTTTTTATTTGCAACATCCTTCCTGATGTGCTTTATTGAGATAAATCTATCTCAGCATCTACTTCTGTCCTACTATCGCAGCACCATTGAGAGTGTCCTGACATACGGCATTCTTGCATGGTATGGGAGCAGCTCTGTAGCAGACAAAAAAGCTCTACAGAGAATCATTAAAACTGCCCAGAATATCATCGGACTCCAGCTACCAGCCCTGGACCACATCTTTGAATCTCACTGTTTGAGAAAGTTGCATAATATTCTCAGAGACTCTTCCCATCCTGCTTACAATCTTTTTGGATTGTTGCCTTCCGGCAGAAGATACAGAACAATTAAAACTCGGACCACACGTTTTCTGAATAGTTTTTATCCCAGAGCTATAATTGCACTCAACAATGAACTAAAAGGCCACCATCAGTGCTGTTGGGCAGCATTACTTGGTCTGCTGTGTGGATGTTTGGGTGGTTTAGGGGTGGAGAATTGTGGTTGGTGGAAGTGTGTTTGGGGATTGTTATGTGTGTTGGACCTGGTCTTTGGGTGTTAAATGAATTTCGTTGTATGGGTATACTGTGTATACACGTACAGTGACAATAAAGTTATTTATTTATTTATTATTGATGTTCAGCACAAATCCACTCTAGCAGGGGTGAAATCTACTTACCTTCCCCACCGTTTTGGAAGTTCATGTGCTGTGCATGCGCATGCCCAGAGATTAAAAAACAGGTTATTTCCTGGTTAAAACCAGGAAGTAACAATGACCAGGTGGGAGGGCGGATCCTCGTGCTGCTGTCGCTACCAGTTCTCCGAACCACCCACTGCCATTGCTACCAGTTCAGCTGAACTAGTCTGAACTGGTAGTATTTTACCCATGCATTCTAAAATATATTTATGGTAGGTATCTTGTAACATAAGAGGGTTTTTTTAAATTAATACCTTATTGATATTTATTTCAATAATCAATTTTGATTATTGAAAAGTTTGTAAAGGTAGATGTAAAATGTTCCCTCCTTCCTTACATGTAAGAACAATTTTGCATCGTCCTTTAAAAAAAGCAAGTCACCAAATTTATGGTCTCTAAGCTATTCCATTGGAACATTCATTCCAACCCTCAAATCTTCTCTTTCATGCAGGAGTGAAATCCAGCAGGTTCTGACAGGTTCTGGAGAACCAGGAGCGGAAATTTTGAGTAGTTCAGAGAACCAGCAAATACCACCTCTGGCTGGCCTCAGAGTGAGGTGGTAATGGAGATTTTGCAATATCCTTCTCCCAGGAGTGGGGAGGGAATGGGGATTTTGCAGTATCCTTCCCCTGCCATGCCCACCAAGCTACACCATTCCCACCAAGCCACGCCCACAGAACCGGTAGTTTATAAAAATATTGGATTTCACCACTGCTTTGATGGCACAGAGTTCTTAGAGACAACTGAAAACTCAACTCTGATCTAGAGAGACCAACCAGCATTTTATAGAATTCCAGAGTTTGAAATCAATCGAGTATTTACGGTATTCCAGAGACTGAAATCAAGTACTGAAAAGTAACAATTGGTGGGGCAGAGCTAAGCTTCTTCTTTCATTTAGAAGCCAACATTTATCTATTTATCTATTTATCTATTTATCTATTTATCTATTTATCTATTTATCTATTTATCTATTTATCTATTTATCTATTTATCTATTTATCTATTTATCTATTTATCTAT
>WNWU01000063.1:5262712-5285894 GCA_012654045.1 Ptyas mucosa | reverse complement strand
TAGATGATAGATGATAGATGATAGATGATAGATGATAGATGATAGATAGATAGATAGTTAGATAGATAGATAGATAGATAGATAGATAGATAGAAGATATACTCTATCTATCTATCTATCTATCTATCTATCTATCTATCTATCTATCATCTATCTACATACACACACACATACACATGTGTGTGTGTGTGTGTATTGGGTGATCGTATATAAGATATTGCCAGTTGTTTTTTTATTATTTAATCCTTGTAGTGGCTCTGAAGTCTACATGGATACCTTGGGAAACAGGAGATGTTTATTTCTCAGGATTTCTCATTTTCATAATTGGCTGGATCAGAGGAAATTGGAGGGAAAGCCATCTTTTAGAATGAATCTGAAAGGACTTTTGTGAAGTATGTTAGACCACAATACTATTGAATCCTTCCTGAGCATGCATACGGGTAACTACTTGGAAAAAGTTTCCAAGTTGTCTGCACTATGTTCAGCTGACAGCTGTCAGTGTAAATGTCTTTAAAAACGGCTGACTTGGATGAAATAGCACAATCAAGAAGTAAACAAGCAAATAAGAAAGTATATTTTGCTCCAGTAGAGTTGTGCTAATAAGGAATATTAACAGCATAATCTCACTGTCCTTTTGAATTTCAAAGCACCTTGGGTTCTTTGATTAAAAAAAATTGTGAAGTTTTTGTTTTGGCATAAGGGAGAGACATACTGTGCTAAGTCATAAATTTATTCACATGTTACGGCCTTAATCTCATTCTAAATAGTGATATTGTTCATATTTTAAAGGGCATTTAAAAAAAAAACCCACATAAATGCGATTTATGCTGTAACTGCCTGCACATTTAGGTTGAATACTTAAGAGAATATTTATTCATTTGTATATTTATAGACAACAAATCACTCCCTGAAAAGCTATGGTTTGCAGTAATATTCATATTATATATAATATGAATATAAGAGCCGAGGTGGAGCAGTGGTTAGAGTGTAGTACTGCAGCTACTTCAGCTGACTGCTAGTTCAGCAAATCAGCGGATCAAATCTCACCGGCTCAAGGTTGACTCAGTCTTCCAACCTTCCGAGGTGGGTAAAATGAGGACCCAGATTGTTGGGGGCAATAGGCTATTTAGTCTACTGTCTTTGGTGTAGGCCACCCAGAGTCCTCGGAGAGTGGGCGGCATAGAAATATGAATAATAAATAAATAAATAAAATAAAATATATTAAAAAGTGTTCTCTCTTTCCCTCTCTCTCTCTCTCTCTCTCTCTCTCTCTCACACACACACACACACACACACACACAAACATACACACATATATCAGTAGAAACATTCAAATTATCAGGTGCCCCATCTGTCAAATAATCTCTGAAAAATTAGAACATGGAATAATAGAGTTGGAAGGGACTTTAGAGCTCTTGTAGTCAAAGGCCCTGCGCAAACAGGAAACCTTGTACCATTTCAGACAAACGGTTGTCCAGTCTCTTTTTGAAAGCCTTCAGAGATGGAGCACCTACAACTTCTGAAGCCAAGCTGTTCCATCGGTCGATTGCTCTCACCATTAGTAAATTTCTCCTTAGTTCTAGATTGCTTCTCTCCTTAGTTAGTTTCCATCCATTGCTTCTTGTCTTTCCTTTTGATCAGGGGTGAAATGCTGCCGGTTCGGACCGGATCGCCCGATCCGGTAGCGATAGCGGCAGGTGGTTCGGAGAACCGGTAGCAAAAATCCCTGTGCCCCCTCCCCCCCCACTACCATGCCTAGCTGAGCTGCATGATCATCAGAGGCTTTTTTTTTTACTTTTAAAACATTTTTTTTACAACTTCTTCTGCTGAAAAAATGCTTTTAAAAGTAAAAAAAAAAGCCTCTGATGATCGTGCGGCTCAGCTGGGATCTCAGAGCTTTTTCAAAGCATTTTTTTAACTACCTCTTCCCTGGAAGAGGTTGCAGAAAAAAATGCTTGAAAAGTCTCTCTGACGATCCCAGCTGAGTTGCCTGATCGTCAGAGAGACTTTTCAAGCATTTTTTTCTGCAACCTCTTCAGCGTAAAAGGTGGTTAAAAAAATGCTTTGAAAAGGCTCTGACGATCCCAGCTGTGTTCCTGATTGGCAGAGCATTTCTTTTTGGATTTGCAGAAAAAATGCTTTGAAAAGTTAAAATTAAAAAAAAAAAGTTGGCCACGTCCACCCAGTCACATTACCCCACCACCACCAAGCCACGCCCACAGAACCGGAGTAACAAATTTTACATTTCACCCCTGCTTTTGATGCTTTGGAAAATAGTTTGACTCCCTTGTCTTTGTAGGAACCTCTAAAAATAGCTTGCCAGCTTCTAAAGCAGCCTGAGATATCTTCTGGGAAGGGATTCCCACAAAATCAGAAACAAAATTAAACCAAAACTTTCGCTGTGCTCAGTTTTCTTACTCCTTAATGGTTATAAATCCGAAATGAAGTTCATTTGCTAAATGATGGCTAGACAACCTTTTCGAAGACCGGAGTAAAAGCAAACCAGCTCATATTCCACAATTAGATAAGCAGGATAGACTGATCTCTCCTTGGATTTGGGGAGATTCCATTCTGTTTTGTTAATTTGAATGATCATCAGAATCAAGTTAAAATCTACTTTTATTGACCCTGGGATCATTTGTTATCCATGCCTCTGGGACAGAGGTGGTATTCAGCCGGTTCGTACCGGTTCAGGTGAAACGGTAGCGGTGACTGCAGGCGGGCTCGTCCACACGCCTGGACGAAATGCTGTCCTATTTAGCCACGTTTTTGAGGCCAGCTATATGCGTGGAAGGCACACACATGAGCAAAGCACATGTGTGGAAGATCACGTGCATGCACGTGTGCGGAAGGCCAGGTGCATGTGTGGAAGGCATGTGGAAGGCATGTGTGCGGCGAACCGGTGGTAAGAATATAAGAAACCCACCTTTCACACAGGAAAAAAATTCTCCGGGAGATTTTTCCAAGGAGATAAATGATAAAATGGATGGAGCTACTTTCCAGATGTTCGATCCTGAAGGACTTTGAATTGGGACCCAAAACCAACTGACATTGTCTCAACTTTCATTGTGTAACATAAAGACCTACCCACATACCCACAGCCTATATGTCTCATTGAAATTCTTTGACGCTTCCCTTAGAATTTTTTCAGGTGTTTCTTATAACCAAGACACTTCATGTTCAGTTCAAGATTTGCTATAGGCAAAACTCAGCGGCAATTCTGATTAGCTTCTCCTAAGATTCCTATGTCCAAAATAGACACAAGAGAAATCTACTTCAGGCCAGAGATTTCTTTTTCTGTATGGTGCAGAGTCAGGTAATGAAGTTATGATGTTATATTTATGAATGGCAATTGCAACTGGAATAGCCTTCTAGTCCACTGCTCTTAAATCTTAAGCTATTCTTTCCCAATTCATCTCAAACAGAATTGTGACCACACTTCTCAAAACCTCTTTGTCCTACAATAACAATCCTGCCCCTGTCCACAAGGTACAGATTAGACAGAGTGCCTCAACCCTTTTGGACTCACAATCCTTTGCAGCTGTTAACTTATCGTATTTTTCGGAGTATAAGATGCACCTTTTTCACCCAAAAAAGAGGGTGAAAATCTGGGTGCGTTTTATACTCCAAATGTAGCCCCACCCAGCCTCCCAAAGAGAGATTTCAGAGGCTGAAAGAAGCCTCTGAAAGAAGCTTCAGAAAAAAAGCCTCAGAAAGGCTTTTATCTAAAATAATATGGCAAGCCACAAAAGAAGAATCAGTAAAGGTTCTAACCGATCTATGCTAAGAAATCTGGAGAATGACACAATAACCAACAGATCAGAAGAGATTAATCTATATACCAATACCAAAGAAAGGAGATTGAACAGAGCAAAGATAGTCCTTCAGAATAAAAGCCTCTGAAAGAAGCTTCAGAAAAAAAGCCTCCAAGCAGAGCTTCAGAAAAAAAAGCCTTTTTTTCTGAAGCTCTGTTTCAGAGGCTTTCAGAGGCAGAAAAAAAAGCAAGGCACAGAGCTCACAACCAATGAACCTGTTGCTAAGATTCACTACTGGGAGCAGCTGATTGGGGGTATTCCGGGAGGCCGATCCACCCACCAATCAGCTTTTTCTTATTTTTCTCCCCAGAAACTAAGGTGCATCTTATACTCCAAAAAATATTCTGGAAATTAATTCTGGAACTACTGTGATCTTAGATTTTTTTTTCGTAGTAAAGAGCTTACCAAATCAGAGTTTTGAAATAAATTACAGATGCATCCTACTCCATGATTCCAATATTGGCAGATTTAGCCTTTCACAAATGATCTTGGATTTCTTCAGCAGGTCACCCAAAGGCTCCACAGGTGAACATTCCCACAATTTTAGACTAAATCACATTTTGTTGTAAGTTTAGATAATCAGTATTCAGGTGTTTCAGTTTTCAACCCAGTAGGAGTGTTGATAGGATTCCATAATGTTCACCCCAGCAATATGTAAGCATCAGTGGTGAAATGTAAAATTTGTTACTACCAGTTCTGTGGGCGTGGCTTGGTGGTGGTGGGGTAATATGACTGAGTGCTTATGGCCAACTTTTTTTTTTATACTTTTAAAACCATTTTTAAAAGGAAATGGTTAACGAAGAGATTGTAAAAAAAATGCTTTTAAAAGCCTCTGACAATCCCAGCTGAGTTGCCTGATCAGCAGAGGCTTTCTTTTTTTCTTTTTAAAGCCTCTGACGATCCCAGCTGACTTGCCTGATCGGCAGAGGCTTTTTTTCCTTTTAAAAACATCAGAAGAGACTGTAGAAAAAATGCTTTTAAAAGCCTCTGATGATCCCAGCTGAGCCGTGCGATCATCAGAGGCTTTTTTTTTTACTTTTAAAAGCATTTTTTCAGGCAAAGAGGTTGTAGAAAAAATGCTTTTAAAAATAATTTTAAAAAGTCTCTGATGATTACGCGGCTCAGTTGGGCAATGGGGGGGGCAGGGATTTTTGCTACCAGTTCTCCAAACCACCCGCCTCCATTGCTACCGGATCGGGTGATCCGGTCCGAACCAATAGCATTTCACCCCTGGTAAGCATGTTCAATCCAAAAGCAATGCTGGCCTATGGGGAAAAATGAAAAAAATCTATAAGTGGTTTACATCTTTATTAAGACTAAGTCAAATAACACAAAAGAGTAACCAAATACTTCTTGAAGTGATAGTCAGGCAAGATTAAAAGAAGAATTGGAGAAAAAGCAGTTCCTAACTCATCCATCTATTTCATCTATAAGATTCATCCATAAGACTATGGTTGAACATCCATCTGATGGATGGATGCTTGTAGCCTGCACCAGCTCAGTGAATTATTCAGAGAAAAAGTCATGACAGATATAGAGAAAACCAGCATCCTATGACACAGAATGTACAAGAATACCAGGAACAGATGTTTACCAAGCCGGTATGTGTCAATTCTCTTTTCTCTTTCTAATTATGTTATTGCTAATAGAACTTTCAAACATGCAAATCAGGGTTTCTATTTCAGTTCAATTATGATAAGACTTCAAACAAGCATGTTAAGTCATAACATAAATGCCAACATCAAACAAGCAGAAGGCAGAGCAAACCAATTCCTTCACTTTCCTTCCTTCCTTCCTTCCTTCCTTCCTTCCTTCCTTCCTTCCTTCCTTTCCTCCTCCTCCTCTTCTTTCTTTCTTTCTTTCTTTCTTTCTTTCTTTCTTTCTTTCTTTCTTTCTTTCTTTCTTTCTTTTTTCTTTCTTTCCTTCTCTCTCTCTCTCTCTCTCTCTCTTTCTTTCTTTCTTTCTTTCTTTCTTTTTCTTCAACTAGACACAAGAACAGTTTTTTCCCGAATGCCATCACTCTGCTAAGCAAATAATTCCCTCAACACTGTCAAACTATTTACTAAGTCTGCATTACTATTAATCTTCTCATCGTTCCTACCACCCATCTCCTTCCACTTATGACTGTATGACTGTAATTGTGTTGCTTGTATCCTTACGATTTATATTGATATTGTTTCCTGATTGCTTATTTGTACCCTATGACTATCATTAAGTGTTGTATCTTACGATTCTTGATGAACGTATCTTTTCTTTTATGTACACTGAGAGCATATGCACCAAGACAAATTCCTTGTGTGTCCAATCACACTTGGCCAATAAACAAATTCTATTCTATTCTATTCTATTCTATTCTATTCTATTCTATTCTATTCTATTCTATTCTATTCTATTCTATTCTATTCTATTCTATTCTATTCTATTCTATTCTATTCTATTCTATTCTATTCTATTCCATTCCATTCCATCCCATCCCATCCCATTCCATTCCATTCCATTCCATTCCATTCTATTCCTCCCTCTCTCTTTCCCTTCATTTATTGACTGTTCTGTAGCTGATCAGTCCAACCCCACAAACGGATGACATTTGCATTTTAACAGATATTTAACTGATATTAAAGAGCAAAGTTATCTCACCTCTATTGTGACTGCAAGACATATTTGAAAGGCAATGTCTGAAATAATTGATGGAATTTGAGAAGATCAAATGTTTTTTTTTCTTCCTTGAGGCCTTTGCAATAAGACAAAAATAAATGATAGGATGTAGCATTTAGAGTTCTTCAGTTCTAGGTCTTAAGTGTAGTTAATCTACATAGAATGAAACAAATAGCAATTTGTCGCAAGAGTCTCACAGAAGATGAAATGTTGGAAAGTAAAAGAAAAAAAAGGCATTTGCTCTCTCCCTATGCTTTTTTTTTTAATATATACAAAGCTCACCATGTGTTGGTTGACTGTGTCAATAAAAACCCACCCTGCAGAGCTACAACAGGTGTTATGTTTCAAATTGGCTTCCCAATTTTGCTGCAGCTGAAATTAAAGAACATCCCTGGAATAGGAACACAGAACTTCTGGCAATGACATCTTCCAAAGCAAAACAAAGTACAGAGATAGAAGGAGTTCCAACCACTGTTTCTAGAGGGGAGGAGGGGAGGAGGGAAGGAGATGGAATGATCAAAACTTCCTTTTCTTTCTGTTGGTGGTCTAGGAAGTTTCAAGTTTTAAGAAAGTTTGAAAGAGACTCTATATTTGATATCTAGGGGCAGAAAGAGCCGAAAATCGCAAGGCGAGCTAGGTTTTCAACATTAAGAAAGTCTCTTTGGAGAGAAATCAGTGGTGGGATTCAAATGATTTAATGACAGGTTCTCTGCTCTAATGACTGGTTGGGTGGGCGTGGCCATGGTGGGCGTGGCCAGGGGGTGTGACAGGCAGCACTTGGCCTCCTGCACCCACTTGGGAGCAAAAACAGGTCATGGGGGGAGACACGCTGTCCCCCCCCCCCATGTCCCCTTTTGGGCCTAGTAGGCCTCCCTGAAGCCTTCTGGGAGCGAAAATGGGCTACGGGGGTGCACTGCACCCCCACATCCCATTTTGGGCATAGAAGGCTTCCCTGAAGCCTCCTGGGAGCAAAAATAGGCTGCGTGGGGACACCTAGAAGGGGTGGGGCAGGAAGGGGTGGAGCTAGCCAGCAATTTAACTACTGCTTTGCCCAAACTGGACTGAACCAGCTGAATCCCACCACTGAAAGAAATGTTATGTAGTTAGGCAGATGAGCCTTTAGGCAGGTCATTTCATCTATCTTAGGGATAACTTCTTCAGCTTTTAGGGAATTTCTAGGATCATCAGCAAATCTTTCACATTTGTTTGATATCAGGGAGGAAATTAGGTCCTCTGTCTCAAGCAATCTCTGAGCAGTGTGTGTCTGCAGGTAAACCAACTAACACAAATCAATGTATTTCAGCTTATTGATTTTAATTATCTTTCATAGAGATGTGTACTGCCCCTAGCAAGTCATGGGGAGGTATTCCATTTACAGTAACTGTCACAATTGTGATTTTTAAACTCTCTTCCAGAAAGCTAGAGGGAGCCCTCTAAAGAGCCCTGGTGGCGCAGCACTGTTATTAACATCAGCTGTCTGCAATTACTGCAAGTTCAAATCGCACCAGGCTCAAGGTTCACTCAGCCTTCCACCCTTTCTAAGGTAGGTAAAATGAGGACCCAGATTATGGGGGCAATAAGCTGACTTTGTATAAATATACAAAAGTATGAAGACTATTACTTAATGCATTGTAAGCCACCATGAGTCTCCGGAGAAGGGCGGCATATAAATCAAATTTTAAATAAATAAATAAACTGTCGTTTAGGGTGCTGGAAGTGACAGTGATGCCCTTGCTCTGGCTTTTGATTTTCCCTGGAAATTTTCTTCTATTCAATGTCCTAGATGTGAGATGACAGGGGCTTGAATGACTGAGAGCAGGGACTCTTGACCCAGGAAAGAACATTTTGTTTAAATTGCTTGAAAGGGAAGCTGAAATAGAATTTGGGTGGACATATTGTGTGGGGTGGAGCCCATTAAATTGCCCCTATTTAAAAAGAAATGTGTGTGCTTGTGTGTGTGTAAAATCTATTCTTAAATCAGGTTCATTTTATTCCAATCTATTCCAACTATGGATGCCCGTATTTATCCTACAGAAATTCAAGCAAACATGAGATAGTAAAACAAAAACTAGTTTTAAAAAAAATCCAGCTTCTGTGGCCTAGAGGCAGAACTCTTGCCTCACAATCGGGAGGTTGTGAGTTCGATCCTAGGTCGAGGCAAATTTTGGGTCTCTTGCTTGGGCAGGGGGTTGGACTAGATGACCTGCAATGTACCTTCCAACTCTGTTAATCTGTTAAATCTGTTAAAAACAAGACACAGAAAACTGTCCGGCTGGATTTCTTGCAGCCTAGATATGGTGAAGGTAACCTGGAATCTCAATTCAACTGGTGCAATTATCTACTATAATTGCCTACTATTTCACATGGAATTGAGCGTCCAAAATAGTCTGCAAGAGGCAGAAACCTTGTGGTTCCAACTGTCAAAAGGGAAAACATTTCCAGGCATTAGAGAGGCTGGTCAGCTTCTGTCGTGATCAATAGTCACTTCAATAAATTGAATAAATCAGAGATGGGGAAACTGTTTCTGGATAATCTCTTAGGAGCTTCCCTGGACAAAGTTGCTGATCACAGTGGGTTGAAAACTTGATAACTCCAAAACAGATTTATGTGCTTTTGCAGTTTTGTGATAGGTTTCTCACTTTGTATGCTTGTCATCAGTCCGCCAATGATACAAATTAAAATACTTTTCATGCTTGAAGACTATTTCTGTCAGACTGATTTCTATCAGAGAGAAACGTGTTTATGATTCGAAGTTACTTTGGAAAACATGCAGGTGGCCTATAATTTCTAGGTGAACTGACACAAAGATGAATGTTTTGCTTTGTACCAAAAGTTAAGTTTTTCTGGGATTTTTGATATATGTAAGCTAACATAAGGTTCCCCTCGCACATATGTGCTAATCGTTCTCGACTATAAGGGACGGTGCTCATCTCCATTTCAAAGCCGAAGAGCCAGCGCTGTCCGAAGACGTCTCCTTGGTCATGTGGCTGGCATGACTAAACGCCAAAGGCATATGGAACGCTGTTACCTTCTCACCAAAAGTGGTCCCTATTTTTCTACTTGCATTTTTTATGTGCTTTCGAACTGCTAGGTTGACAGAAGCTGGGACAAGTAATGGGAGCTCACCCCATTATGCAGCACTAGGGATTCGAACTGCTGAACTGCCGACCTCAGAGTCTTAGCCACTGAGCCACCGCATCCCACAATATATATCTTTCCCCAAAAAGATTATTAGAGTTGCCTAAAAATGATGCATATAAGCAAAATATACATACTTCTACATGGATCAAGGCTTAGGTTTAGGGATCTAAGGAAGACAGAATCTCAGAAGGCCAGTGCCCTTTGAGGACACAAAGAGTTAAATAGATTGACTAAAAATTAATCCTGGTTTATTAACCAAAATAGTTTGCTTTTATTTGCCTTGATGTTTATCAGGATTATCTATGAATCAACCAATTTTAGATATTTGGATATTTATTTTAAGTACTTTTAATAACTCTTTTTTTCTGAAACAGTCAAAAACCAAAGATGTTTTAGCTTGTTAGGGATGCTTCCTTTATTTATGTAAGCTGAGGTCAGGCTTGCCATCATCTAAATTTCTATATCTTAAGACAATGTTTCTCAACCTAAGAAGATGTGTGGACTTGAACTCCCAGAATTTTCCTGCCAGTCATGGTGGCTGGGGAATTCTGGGAATTGAAGTCCACACATTTTCAAGTTGCTAAAGTTAAGAAACATTGTTGTTCAAGGTTCCAACTAATGAACTGAACCAGTTCAGCAACTCTGAGACTTTTTACTTTCTCAAAGAACTGTTTTATTGAGTACATCATTTCGTCACGAATGAAAACAAAACCAGCTCTGACTATTTCCTGCGTAGGAAATAGTAGTATTATAATATCTATTCTTTCATTCAGTAGAATGAAAAAATAGATATTACCATCCCTCATTGCCATAGGTCACATTGTCCAGTAAGGTGTTCTGGCATCTCCTTGGTAACCTTTTCCAGTCTCTGGCTAGCACCTGTTGGGATCACCTTGTTCCCACGAGATAATAGGTTGTTTTGTCTGGTTTGCATTCCAAGCTTCTCCCCCCTCTCAGGAAAAGAAAAATGGAAAGAGGGCTGTGACAGGCCTGATCTGTTTCAAAGTTGACAATTGTCTTAAGCAATATCATCATATGTTGTTGATAGTTGCGAAGTCGTGTCCGACCCATCGCGACTTTCCTCCATGTCTTCCCAGACCAATTCTAGAATACAGACAGCTCATCTGTCTGGAACCCGCACTGCCTATTGGACATAAATACAATCGAGAGAGTCCAGAGATATTTTATGAGAAGAGTCCTCCATTCCTCTAACCGCAATAGAATACCTTATGAGCCACCAGACTCCAAATTTTGGGCTTAGACAACTTAGAACTACGCCGACTTCAGTCTGACCTAAACATAAAATTATATGTCTTTCCTGTCAATGATTACTTCAGTTTCAACCACAACAATACATGAGCAAATAATAGATACAAACTCAAGGTAAACCGTTCCAAACTTGATTGCAGAAAATATGACTTCAGTAACAGAGTGGTCAATGCCTGGAAAGCACTACCTGATTGTAGTTTCTTCCCCAAACCCCCAAAACTTTAACCTTAAACTGTCTACTGTTGACTTCACCCCATTCCTAAGAGGTCTGTAAGGGGCGTGCATAAGTGCACCAGCGTGCCTACCGTCCCTGTCCTAATATTCCTTTTTTACTTACTCTTTTCATGTATTCAAATTATGGTTATACTTTTACCTGTTATCTTACATATGCTTGACAAATAAACTTATGATTATGATTACCATCCCTGGAGAATATTATCAGATACGCTGATTGAAATATCAGCACAGGAAGACTGACTTGGTGAGTTATGGACTTGTTCAAAGTTATTTGACCACCTTTGTTGGCCACCAAAACAGTGCCAACCTTCATGCTTGATAGTTTGTTTCTGAAGCTCCTAGAGAATGTTCACAAAGAGGCATCTAAGACCTGAGGTCTCTAAAGTATTTCTTCTCTCTTTCTCTGGGGTTAGGGTTAGGGTTAATTTCATTAAGTATGTGGGTTTTTCTATTTGCCAAATCTGATCTTTAAGACTTTTGCCTGCAATATCTCCCATCACCATGAAGGAACTATAGTGGTGCAGTAGAAAGAGCCACATTGGCACAGTGGTTAGAATGCAATATTGAAGGCTGATTCTGCTCACTGCCAGGAGTTTGATCCTGACCAGCTCAAGGTTGACTTAGACCTCTATCCTTCCAAGGTTGGTAAAATGAGGACCCAGATTGTGGGGGGCAACATGCTGACTCTGTAAACCACTTAGAGAGGGCTGAAAAAGCATTATGGAGTGGGTATATAACTCCAAGTGATATTGCTATCAACTCATTTTGCAAACGAGGAGGGAATATGCATAATGAGGGAACATTAGGTCAATTATCTCCAGTCATTTCTACATATTATTAGTGAATAGTGGAACTTAAATGTTTTCTCTTTTTGATTTTTTTTTAATTAAAGAAGCGTTCTTTGCAAACTAAAAGAATAGAAATTTAAAGAAGAAAATGTAAAGAAAAGTAGTAAGTAAATAGAAAAAAATGAAAAAAAAAGACAAAGCAAGAAAGAATCTTCTTTACAATAGTTCTAAATATATTTACACTTTATCCTTTCTCTCTTTAGCTATAGTGCGGCTGTTTTCCTCCCATATTCAACCTACAGTATTCTAGCTATCAAATCCATAAGTCACAAGTGTTTTTTTAAAAAACAAAAACTCCATTTAAGACTTTTCAGTCACAAAAAAATTGTAGCTGTCATCTTTTCCCTAATCAATCAAATCCGTTTGGTCATCTTTGCCAATTCTGTCATCTTCACCAACCATTCATCCATTGTGAGTGGGGAACTTACAATAGTGGCCAAAATTGCGGAAACCTTTTGGGAAAAGTGTATTTTCTAAAACTAGCTAATAACACCACTTTTGGGGGGAGTAGTACCATAAAATTATATATCAATGGAAAGATAATTTAATCAAGAATGTAATGCAATAATTTTATGAAGGATTTGCTATTAGAATAGCAGTTACAGTATAAAAAAGAAAAGTGACACACATAGAAAAAACAAGATATACAAAAATGATCACCATAGAAAAAATGAGATATACAAAAACGATCACCATGTCAGTTAATACTTAGTTGGGCAATCTTTAGCATGAATTACAGCCTTACAACATCTTCCCATGGACTGAACCAAGCCTTTTAGTTCTGCAGCTGTTGGAATGTGAAACCAATATTGAATGATTGCTTCTATTAACTGGGTTTTATTGCTGGATCACTTCTGACTAACAAGTTTCTTTAGTTGGCTCCATAGATTTTCAATTGGGTTAAGGTCTGGGCTATTCCCAGGCCATTCCAGCAGTGGAATAGGATTATCTTGAAACTCCAAAAAAAAGGTGGTGTTATTGGCCATCAAACCTCAAAAATATACTTTTCCCAAAAAGGTTTCCACAAGTTTGGCTGCTACTGTAGTATTTTCAAGCCCTTTCTGAACTTTGTTGTGGCTCCGACCCCCAAGCCCATCATATCGGAGGAAGAAGGCTCCGAACATGAAGGAGAGGAGCCGGCCAGGCCTCCCTCCCCCAGCCCCTCCTTTCTGACAATTCCTCAGATGTCGGCCAAAGGAGAGGAGATTGGCCAGGAGCCAGGTGTCTCCGATCGGTCGGAGAGTGATGAGGGAGACAAGTTGTGGCTGGACCCACGTCAGCGTCGGCTTGCGAAACGATCACAGCAGAAGAGGAGGTGTGCCAGGGATTAAGCTGAGTCACTGGACCACACCCCACAGGCTATATAAAGGAGGGGTGTGGCCGTTTAGAATCTGTGACGGACAAAATTATTCCAAAAAGTACTGCTTTTGATGCTTCAACAAAACTGACACTGTGCAGGTGAAATTTTGGATTCACTAAATTATTTAACCGTCGAATGACTGTGTGGATTTGTGGGGGGGGGGGGGGACGGGGACAGAACAAACTTTCACTGAGCTTCTTATATTCTATTTTGCTATCATAGCAAATTTGGAAATATGTTTATGAGAATGCTGCTTAAAATTATATACTGCATTGGATACTTATCTTCTTAAAGAAAAAGGAAAAAAAGCCTCCACATTTCTTCCTAATGTATACAGCTGAAAATATTATCTAGAGAAATCTTAGAAGACAGTGTCTCTTAAGCACACAATTCTAGGATAGCGTGTTTTATATTTACATAACGTTGGCCTAAAGGAATCATTTTCAGAACACGTTTTCTGTACATGTTCAGTTCCTCCTTTGAGACTTGCTGCACCGCACTATTCTGCGTAGCTAAACGCACAGATCTCGGTTGCTATATTTGTGCATATGTTTGCCTGGGGAAAAAAAGGGGGGGACGTGGTGACTCAGTGGCTAAGACGCTAAGCTTGTCGATCGAAAGGTCGGCAGTTCAGCGGTTCGAATCCCTAGCACTGCGTAACTTGAGATTATGCCGAAACCTGACAGAGAGCTCCTGTTACTCATCCCAGCTTCTGCCAACCTAGCAGTTCGAAAGCACGCAAAAAATGCAAGTAGAAAAATAGGGACCACCTTTGGTGGGAAGGTAACAGCGTTCTGTGCACCTTTGGCGTTTAGTCATGCTAACCACATGACCACAGAGACGTCTTCGGACAGCGCTGGCTCTTCGGCTTTGAAATGGAGATGAGTCAGGAATGACTAGCACATATGTGCGAGGGGAACCTTTACCTTTGCCTTGGCTGCATGTGTATATGTTTGTGTGGACGTGGGTTCTGTCTGTGGTGAGCAAGATAAAAAGTAAGTTTTTAAAGAGCAATCTTCAAATCTATAACCCCAAAGTAAAAAATCAATAGCTCCTTCTTATGAAAGTCATGCAGGGAATCAGAATGCCAAAATACTGGGCTTGAACAGATAATATAAATTAGTGTTCTTCATAAAAGAGAAATCCTTTGGAATAGAAGGTTACGAAAGCAGAATCAATATTCTTTTTCTGGATATGACAACTTGAGTTTATAAAGCAAGTTCTATTTCTCTTTTCAATTGATCCAGTAGTTCAGATTCACACATTTTTAATAGTACAGGAATAACACATATTCTCGCCCCGTGAGCTATAGCAGTGTCTTAAATAGGTGGAAACCGACGAGGGTAATATATAATAAGTTGTTTTGCTTCTTGGCAGAAACTGGAAGATTATCAGCTTACCATCAATGGGGAATGGAATTTGGAGCATCTAGAAAGCCGTAGACTTCTCATCCCTAGATTAATATTATAACCACAAGACTATTCTTCTTCTTCTTTCAATCTTATAGAATTTTCTACTGATGAGAACTGAAGCCTCAGGCGTCTCTTGCCATGTGATGACCTTCTCCTGAGTTAAGTGCTTTTTCTGGTGAGACAGGTCTATCAGGGCAACCTGGTCTACCCAATTATGGGACGTATCAACTCACAAAGCATCCCTGGCCTGCTCTTGAGTTGCCATAGGCAAGACAGAAGGGAAACCGATGAAGCAGCACGGCAGCGAAAAACAGAAGCACATTCCAGACATATCTCTCTCAAGGCTGTCTCCCAGGGTTACCCACAGTGGCCAGAGGGGAGTGATCTCTACAATCCACAAAATTGCTCCGTTGGTGAATGTGATTGATGACACACCCTGGGGGGAAGAGGGAAAACAGGGTCATGATTGGGGAGTAAATTATGTGGGGTCAGAGTTGGCTCCACCTGGAATGTGCTGACATGAAGGTCCTAATAAATAACTGTATTTCTTTGAAGCTTGGCTCGAGGCTCATGATTTAATTAGGGCATCTCTCAGAACCCTGACAGGATGAAACATCCTGATTCTGCTTTCGCCTTTCAACCCCAATCTAGGAGCCTTTGCAGGCAGTTGCTTTCATGACAAACTATTTTTATACTGAATTCTCCTGAGTTATTAGAAAAATCAAGTGGACCAATAAGGCAGGAATTCACAAAAATGATTGCTTTAAATTCCATTGGCTCATCCTTTGAAAGTAGGAGGTTCCTGAAGTCTCAAGGGATTCCTTAATAAAAAGGGATTTAACACTAGGTCTTCTGGGGATTATAGAAGAAATGTTGGGCATTTGCAAGTGGGATGCAAGTTATTTTGTGACCTAGGCTTCCTGAGTCATTAAAACACACAAGTAGTCCCAAAAACCTCTTTTATTGCAACAGCTGTGAATTACGTTCATTACGTAATTCATTACGTTCATGTATTACTAATATTCTTCTCATCCTTCCTATTACCTGTCTCCTCCCACTCATGACTATAACCACGTTGCTTGTATTTTTACGATTTATATTGCTCTGTTTGTTTCCTAGTATGATTTGATTGCTTATTAGTAACCTATGACTATCGCTAAGTATCTTATGATTCTTGATTAATGTATTTTTTTTTCTTTTTTTCCCCCTTTTATGTACACTGAGAGCATATGCACCAAAGACAAATTCCTTGTGTGTCCAATCACACTTGGCCAATAAAGAATTCTATTCTGTTCTGTTCTGTTCTGTTCTGTTCTGTTCTGTTCTGTTCTGTTCTGTTCTGTTCTGTTCTGTTCTGTTGTGTTCTGTCCTGTTGTGTTCTGTTCTGTTCCGTTCCATTCCGTTCCGTTCTGTTCCATTCTATTTGTTACAATTCTAGCCTATAGATGATAAGAAAGAGAGGAGGGGTTAGAGACCCGGTTGAATGTCATTGTCAGAATGGAACATATTAGAAGAAATCATCATCATCATCATCATTATTATTATTATTATTATTATTATTATTATTATTATTATTTTCTTAGATGTCTTAGAAGAGCTCTTCCCCTGAAGGCCTTGATTTTGTACCCTAATACCCTCTGCATATTCTGTCTTCACTAACCTCCATTCTTTATCTAATCAGCAATCCCCAATCCTCCTACGTTTCTCCCCCCCCCACACACACCTTTAGTAATATACATTTCGAATGCAGTGTCTCATTTGTTCCTACAGTGAGCAGTAAATAAAGGCACACAGTTGTGTTCCTGCAGGGGGTTGCCTCTTCCTGAATAGCCAGATGGCATTATTTTACATATAAGTGCAGAGGGCATTTTTAAAAATTATTATTATTATTCCAAGTTGGTCCGATGCCGATCTTACATTGTCCACAGAGTCATCATTATTTGTCTTTATGACGGTTTACAAGACCGCAGACATTAAACACATTGCTAAAGCTATCGGGGGTGTAGGAGTTTACTTTTCTCGAGGAAAATAAAGATGTTGACTTTCTCAGTTTCTTACTCCTGGAAAGAGAGATCTCATGGGCTTCCTTGAGAAAGGAACCGTATTCCATTTCCAAAGTGTGCCCCAAGAAATGTATTTTTCCCTGTCCTTTATAAAGTAACATGGATTGAGACAGAGAGCTAAAGAAAGATATAGGCAGGGGTGAAATGTAAAATTTGTTACTACCGGTTCTGTGGGCGTGGCTTGGTGGGAGTGGTAATGTGACTGGGTGGGCGTGGCCAACTTTTTTTTTTTAAACTTTTCAAAGCATTTTTTCTAATGCTTTGAAAAAACCTCTGCCAATCAGGAAACTCAGCTGGGATGGTCAGAGACTTTTCAAAGCATTTTTTTTTACCACCTCTTCAGCCAAGAGGTTGAAGAAAAAAATGCTTTGAAAAGCCTCTGACTATCCCAGCTGAGCCACACGATTATCAGAGGCTTTTTTTTTTACTTCTAAAAGCATGTTTTCGTTGGAACAGGTTGTAGAAAAAATGCTTTTAAAAGTAAAAATAAAAGCCTCTGATGATCCTGCAGCTCAGCTGGGCATGGTGGGGGGGGGGCGGCGCAGGGATTTTTGCTACCAGTTCTCCGAACCACCCGCCGCCATTGCTACTGGATTGAGTGATCCGGTCCGAACCGGGAGCATTTCACCCCTGGATATAGGTCATAATATTACCTATTATATTTATTTACCTGCACCAAAAATTGGGGGCATGTTATAAATGCACCATCTCAGAACTAACATCGCTGCATGCAACATCTTCAGATCTTTAGTGTGGTTATCTGTTAATATCTGCAAATATTATCTGTTAATAGATGTTAATAGGCCCTGACTGCTCTTCAGAAGGCCAGAACCTGAAGATGAAACTCAAATACTTAGGCCACCTAATGGAAGGAAGGACTCACTGGAGAAAAGCCTAATGCTGGGAACGATTGAGGGCAAAAGAAGAAGGGGACGGCAGAGAACGAGGTGGCTGGATGGAGTCACTAAGTAGTTGGCGTGAGCTTAAATGGACTCCAGAGGATGGTAGAAGACAGGAAGGCCTGGAGGAACATTGTCCATGGGGTTGCGATGGGTCGGACAGGACTTTGCAACTAACAACAACAATTATCTGTTAATAAGGAGAAATGTTCTAACAGTGGGAACAATCAACCAATGGAACAGCTTGCCATTGTTGCGTGAAAAGTAAACTCCTACACACATACATCCCGACAACTTTAGTAATGTGTTTAATGTCTGCATCTTGCAAGTTGTGGGAGCTTCATCACTTGAGACTTTCAAGAAGAGATTGGACTGCCAATGGTCAGAAATGGTGTAGGGTCTCCTGCTTGGGTGGGGGTTTGGACTAGATGACCTCCAAGGTCCCTTCCAACTCTGTTATTCTATACCACTTCACAGTGCCTTACAGCTCTCTCTAAGCAGTTTACTGAGTCAGCATATTTCCCCCAACAAACTGGGTCCTCATTTTACTGACCTCGGAAGGCTGGGAGGCTGAGTCAACCTTTGAGCCAGTGAGGATCAAACTCTTAGCAGTGAGCTGAATTAGCCTGCAATACTACATTCTAACCACTGCGCCCCACGGCTCTTTCTACTTCACCACTACAGTTCCTTCATGGTGATGGAAGATATTGCAGGCAAAAGTCTTAAAAGTTTAGATTTGGCCAATAGAAAAAGCCACGTATGTAATGAAAATTTCCTTATTCCCCCAAACAAATAGAGAAGAAATACTCAGGAAAGATAGAAGGCTGAGTCAACCTTGAGGCAGTCAAAATCAAACTCCTGGCAGTGAGCAGAAGTAGCCTGCATGTTGTGGCCCGGATCTGACAGCAGATTTGGACAGTGAGGAGGTTGGGAAGAAACATGGGCGAGTCCTGGAGTCTGGGGAAGGCTCTGATAAGAGCTTTGTGTCAGAGCAGAGAGGGGGCCAGCGCTGCATGCCAGTTATCAGCTGCCTTTGGAGTCAGACATCAGTGAGGCAGAGGAACCGCTGGAGCCTGTTCCCAGTGTGCGCATGTGCAGAGTTGCCAGGCGAAGGGAACAACTAAAGAACAAGGGTCGACTTGGGAGTAAGGCCACAGGTGAGCGATGAATGGCCCCTCCCTAAGGAGCGAAAGGGGAGGGGAGTTTGCAGGAGACAATTAGTTCATTCTTGCCAACTATTGCAGCATCTGAAAGATATCATCCTGGCTATTCTCCAAGCCTGATAAAGGTCAGTAATTGTGAACTATCTTGAAAGACTGTGGGAGAGGAAAGACTTTGCTGGAGAGGAATTCACTGTAAATTAAAGAAAAGAGGTTTATCGGGATGAGGACTCGGCTTCGTGCTGTTGGGGAAGCCTCGGTCAGAACACTGCAATACTGCATTCTAACCACCACAGCCCTTATGTTAATCTCAGAAGGAAATGACTGAATGGTAGGTTAGAAGATACAAAGCCCAGATCTACTTCCATCTCGTCCTGGGCCATCATTCCAAAAAACATATTCTGATGGCCCAGAATACTGTTAGTTTCCTTAACGATATTCTGAACAAAACACTTTGACAGTTCGTCCGTTTGAAGACTTTGGGGTTTTAGAATCTTTCAAAACATCCAGGGATGCATCTACATTCTCATCTCAGTTTAGCTTGGCATGTCAGGAGAGTGATATTTAATTTAACACACTTATCCCCTTGATGCACTTCTATAATGTTTAGAATTTCTATCCCACAGGCATTTCATAAATATATTCCAGCGTGATAAACACTCACATATGGCATTTTCTGGCAATTAGCAACGAGAAGGAATTTTTTTGCTATAAAATAATGAACCTGTAATTTTCTTGCTACTGAGCAAATGTAATTAATAGTTTCCTTTTTTTTTTTCATGCTTGGTTCTTTAGGGACATATTACTTAAGTACTTATTGAACAAAAAAGAGTAAAAATGATGATTTTTTTCCTGTCTTGCTACTACTACTTTTATTATTAATAGCAAAATTTGTATACTTTCTGCTTCTTGGAGGCCAAAAATTATGAATGTAAGACTATAACATTGATCATCTATGGAGATTCTCAGTCATCCAAGTCACGTCCCAAAGATGCTTTTTCAAAAGGCAACTGGACTTTTTGTGTTTTGCTTGAAGAAGTTTTGTTTCTCATCCAAGAAGCTTCTTCCATTCTGATTGAATGGTGGAAGATGGAAGGATTTATATCCCTTCCCGTTATCTGGTCGTTAGCATTCTATAACACTGATTGTTAAGCGAAAGCTGAAGTAACTGTTTTAGAACGGAGAAAGGAAATACGGACAATAAAATCCAAGAAGGAAGATGGAGCAATTTAAGATTTTAATATTTTCTAAAAGGTAACAAGGAAAGGAACGTAGAAGGAGGAAATATAAAAGCTTCACCTCTTTAGAAAAGCAAGCGAAGCTTAAGAAAACAAGATGAATAAAAGGGACTTATCTTGTTAAGTGTTCTGAAATAAAGTCTAAGCTTTATTTCCATGTTTACAACAGAATAAAGAATGGAAAGCAAACTAAACGGTTGTGTGACAAAAATGTCAAAATGTTCCATTTCAAATGAGGTACGATGGTTTTATTGGACAGCCCAGAAGAAAAGGTAATTTTGGAATATTTCTTTAGAATGGTATGTATAATATTAAGTTTTCAGACTGGAGAGAATACAGATGTTCCTTTATGTCAGGAGAAATGTCTCTTTTTACCACATGTGTCCTGGGTGATGCTTTTCACTTATACTGCCCACCAATAGGTAGTTTGTCATTTTTGGGGACTCATCAGACATACGGCCTTCTTAATGTGCCTAGCCACCCCAAGAGATGTCATTTGAAATCTTCTTCCAGATCTTCAAGGAAGGACCAAACGAGGCATAAAGTACCACTTTAAAATGCGAAATATGTCAATGGAATGGGAGCAATAGAGAGAACAGGTTTAACTGGGAAAGTACAAATAGAAAGTTTAAATAACACATTCCACCCAATCTTTGAAAATAATACTTTTTTTTTTTTTTTGGTAAGGAAGCATTGATTAAATAAAATGCTTGAGCAACACATCTTTTGAACTGTGTGATCCTAACGTATGATCCTGATCCTTTGTCTGATACTTTTGTTTCTATGGTTTACTCTGAGCTGCCTGTTCCTCTGGTTGAAAGGCATAAAGTACCACAAGAAGCCACAAGAAGAGACAGTTAACTATGGAAAATGCCATCATGGATCATAAGTCTAGAGGCAGCTGCCAAAAAACCCAAAACACAGTTCTAGGCTGCATAAACAGAGGGATAGATTCAACACATGAAGTGTTAATACCCTTTTATAATGCCTCGGTAAAGCCACACTTGGAATACTGCATCCAGTTTTGGTCGCCACATTGTAAAAAAGATGTTGATACTCTAGAAAGAGTGCACAGGAGAACAACAGGAGCCTGGTGGCGTGGCAGATTAAGCACTGTAATTAACATTCAGCTGCCTGAAATTACTGCAAGTTCAAATCTCACCAGGCTCGAGGTTGACTCAGCCTTCCATCCTTTCTAAGGTAGGTAAAATGAGGACCCAGATTGTGGGGGCAATAAGCTGACTTTGTATAAATATACAAAAGTATGAAGGCTATTGCTTAACGCCTTGTAAGCCGCCCTGAGTCTCTGGAGAAGGGCGGCATATAAATCAAATTTAAAAACAAAAAACAAAAACAGAGATGATTAATGGATTGGAGGCTAAAATATGTAAAGAACGGTTGCTGGAACTGGGTATGTCTACTCTGATGAAAAGAAGGACTAGTGGTGACATGATAGCAGTGTTCCAATATCTCAGGGGCTGCCACAAAGAAGAGGGAATCAAGCTATTTGCCAAAGCACCTGAGGGTAGGACAAGAAGCAATTGGTGAAAACTAATCAAGCAACCAAGAATTAAGGAGAAATTTCCTGACAGTGAGAACAATTAATCAGTGGAAGAACTTGCCTCCAGAAGTTGTGAATGCTCCAACACTGGAAGTTTTTAAGAAGAGATTGGATAACTATTTGTCTGAAGTGGTGTAGAGTATCCTGCCTAAGCAGAAGGTTGGAGTAGAAGACCTCCAAGGTCCCTCCCAACTCTGTCTATTCTATTCTATTCTATTCTATTCTATTCTATTCTATTCTATTCTATTCTATTCTATTCTATTCTATTCTATTCTATTCTACTCTACTCTACTCTACTCTACTCTACTCTACTCTATTCTACTCTACTCTATTTTATTATAAAGGTACATCTTTACATTTCAAATGTTGTAATGGTGTAACTCTGTAACACATAAGATATGTGAAGAGTAGTGTTTAAGACAGCTCATTGTCATTTTCTTGCCCAAATACCCCCCAACTCCCCCCCCAACCCCTGCATTCTCTCTTTGGTCCACTTCGAGACAAACATCCAAGATAGGTCCCTAAGAAACATAGCCTTGCTTCCTGATTCTTTAAAAGCTCTTTATTTTTAAATCTGTCCTTTTCAAATGCAATAACCTTTTTATTTTAGACTTCAGAAGCTACAGGAAAAACATGCCAGTCCAATATTAAAATCCGACCTTTATTTCTTCAGGGTCTGTCTTTATTCATTCAAAATTCATCAAGGTTTACAGGCTTCGCGGTAATGAAAGATATTGTGGGCTCCTTATGGCTGCACAATAATCTTCAAACGTTTTCCTTCCTCACCCCCTACTGGTGAAAATAATGATGATGTTTTACCGCAGGAGAAAATAGGTATGGAAGGGTTTTAAACTTTGATAACACTGTTGTCCAAACAAACTGGGATATAAGGTAAATGAAGTCTTCTCCTAAAGGAACTCAATGTAGTTTAGGCTGGGCTGTTTAGTGGAAACGGTCAGAGTAACTGTTAATATTGGGGAAATAAAGACACAGTTTCTCTATTCTGCTTCTGAATTATGCAGCTGGATTCTCACTCAAAACTTTCCTAACTGACTATCAGCTTTCTTTCAATCCTCCTTTTTTTTGAGGGGGACAAAGTACTAGCAGGGGTGAGGTCTACTTACCTTTACCACCGGTTTGCAATGGGGCCACGCGTGCATGCACAGATGCTTCCTGATGACGTTGGGCTCGGTGGGCGGAGCCTCCCTCCAGTTTTACTACCGGTTCTTGCGAACCGGTCCGAACTGGCGGCAACCCACCACTGAGTACTAGGCAGGAGGACATACAATCCAGGAAAATCTTGGTTTCAACTTTCAGTAGCTTCCAAAGATTGTTATCAAATTACATTTTATCAGTAGGAGAGGGAAATCATAGTTTACTAGATTACAGGTTTATAAAATTTGCAGATGATGGGAGGGAAGGGAAGGAAGGAAGGAAGGAAGGAAGGAGGGAGGGAGGGAGGGAGGGAGGGAGGGAGGGAAGGAAGGAAGGAAGGAAGGAAGGAAGGAAGGAAGGAAGGAAGGA
>WNWU01000063.1:5207446-5218017 GCA_012654045.1 Ptyas mucosa | reverse complement strand
AGAGAGAGAGAGAGAGAGAGAGAGAGAGAGAGAAAGGAAGGAAGGAGGAGGAAGTAAGGGAGGGAGGAAGTAAGGGAGGGAGGGAGGGAGGAAGGGAGGAAGGGAGGAAAGGGGGAAAGGGATGAAAGGAGGAAGGAAGGAGGGAGGGGAAGGAGGGAGGGGGAGAAAAGAGGGAAGGAGGGAGGGGAAGGGAAGCAAAGGGGGAAGGAAGAAAAGGGGGAAGGGGGAAGGGGGAGGGAAGGAAGATCCCAATGACACCAAAATGGAAGACTTGCATTTTAATGTCAGAGATCTCTATCTTTTTCATTTTTGCTCACAATGATGTAAGAGACAGAGTTTTCACAGCAACATATATTTCGTCTGTTCCCTCACTTGCTCCTCTGTGAGTCCAGGGACTGACATTTCAAAAATTAATATGTTTGATTATGAACATTAAAAAAAAAAGATCACTCCTCCTTTGAGAAGAGCTTGACCCTGATGACATAATAGAAACCTCCATGGAGTTTTCTCCATTGCTTTCTTTTGGGAAGGTGTTTCTCGGTCTGTTGGCTTTTACAACCTTAAGATCTCTTGGTAGGGTTTCCTTCAAGCACTAACCGGGCCTTTTTAGCTTCTGTCCCTTTTTTTGCCATGATTTTTGTTGTTAGTTGTGAAGTTGTGTCTGACCCATCGCGACCCCATGGACAGCATTTCTCCAGGCCTTCCTGTCCTCTACCATCCTCTGGAGTCCATTTAAGCTCACACCGACTGCTTCAGTGACTCCATCCAGCCACCTCATTCTCTGTTGTCCCCTTCTTCTTTTGCCCTCAGTCATTCCCAACATTAGGCTCTTCTCCAGTGAGTCCTTCTTTCTCATCAGGTGGCCAAATTAGGTTTGCCATGATAAACTAGAATAAATCTAGAAAGTGGAGCAATATGGCAACCACCGTACTTCCCTGTAGCCCCGGGTATTAGTGGGAACCAGTCAATGTTTCTAAAATCTGTGTAGTTTGTTTTTGTTTGGCTGGCACAAGCTGTCTGTGTGAAACTTTAACAAGAAACTGTTCTTCCTTGTTTGCCTGGAACTCCAAATTATGGTGGCTGTTTAAACATCTGAATAGACAAAGGGCCTTCTCATGAGAGAATGAGAGAGAAATGAAGTCTTTTTCAAAAGAGACTAGTGAGATCAGACAAACAGAATGCAAAACACTGGGCAACCAGACAAGTAAACACCATTAATCTTTAAGTACCAGTTTTTTTTTTTTAAACAGAAGCCAAGTTTTTAGTAAGAGCAGGAAGGTATGCTTTCGTTTTTTTAAAGAGAAATCCTGCAGATGGCACTCTTACTTCATGAATTGTTTGAGAAAACAAATAAAAAGACAAAAAAAAAATATTTTTCCCTCCTCCATCCATCCGTTCGCTGTTTCAATCTGCTCCAATCTGCGCGGTTTGTTTGCTTAAATTGTTATTTATTAGGCAGTGATTTAGAAATGGAGGTAATTCGCATCAATTAAAACTAATTTTATATAAGGTCATGGATTCATTCATTGGGCTGACCTGAAATTTAGGTACTACTTCAGAGTAATGTGCTGTGTTTTTAATATAATCCGTCCTGGTGAACCAGAACAAATATTACAAAATGAAAGTGTGATAATTATACCAATTACAGAAAACAATTGCCCTGTGAGCCAATTTCATGTCATATTTTTAAATATTTGTTAGCATTTTCTCTACCAAAAAATCAGATTTTTCAGGTTGATAATAAAATAACATGCTTCATTTCCATGTCTTAATGCATACCAAAAAAGTTGATCTTTTGTAGCTCAGTATGCAGTTACATATGAAAAGAAAATAATATTTCCATGTTTTCATATGCAAATATTAGAGAAATAATTTATCCATTTTCCAATGGGTAATATTAGAAAGGTGGGATACTAACAAGAAAAAAATAATAATAATTCTATTGTTCCACTTTATTTTTTAAAAAAAATCAACTTACATTACAAGGAACAAGAAGACCTATTGTCAAGTTTTAATATTTGAGTAGTTAAAAAGGGGAAAAGATATAAAGTATTTGTATTCAGTTTTTCCCTGAAAAGATATAAAAAAATCCTCTTAATATTGAGATAATTAAAATAATCAAAACAATTGTTAAAATGTTAAAAACAACATAAAAAACTTTAACCATGAAACACTAAACATAAAACAAGCATAAAATAGCAAATAACGAGAAAGAAAAAAACAACAGCAATCAAAATAAGCATAAAATAAACAAAGAAAAAGCAGCAATGAACACGAAAGATTTTGCCCCTGTTCCATGCCACATTTTCTTCTTCTAAGTTTATAAATACATTCCCAGTTTTTACCTTACTGAAGGAATAAATGGCCGCTCAAATTAATGGCTAATATGATGGCTAATTGACTGGGATTTTGAACACTTAACCCCCAATGTTCAAAGATCTATTGTCCCAACCAATTATTTCTCATGTTGTCTAATTTTATAGCTTTATTCCAGGGGTGAAATGCTTCCGGTTTGGACTGGATTGCCTGATCCGGTAGCGATGGAGGCGGGTGGTTCAGAGAACCGGTAGCAAAAATCCCTGCTCCCCCCCCCCTTTGCCCAGCTGAGCCGTGCAATCATCAGAGGCTTTTTTTTTAATTTTTAAAAGCATTTTTTCTACAACCTCTGGCCGAAAAAATGCTTTTAAAAGTAAAAAAAAAGAAGAAGCCTCTGATGATCGTATGGCTCAGCTGGGATCATCAAAGGCTTTTAAAAGCATTTTTTCTACAACCTCTTTGGCCGAAGCGGTTGTAGAAAAAATGTTTTTAAAAGGAAAAAAAAGCCTCTGCCGATCAGGCAAGTGAGCTGGGATCGTCATCAGGCAAGTCAGCTGGGATCGTCAGAGACTTTTTTTAAGAAAAGAAAGCCTCTGCCGATCAGGCAAGTCAGCTGGGATCGTCAGAGGCTTTAAAAGCATTTTTTTACAACCTCTTCAGCTGAAGAGGTTGTAGAAAAAAATGGTTTTAAAAGTAAAAAAAAAAAAGTTGGCCATGCCTACTCAGTCATATTAAACCCCCCACACCAAGCCACGCCCACAGAACCGGTAGTAACAAATTTTACATTTCATCACTGCTTTATTCTTAGCAATGATGTAAGGGTCTATAACATTCGTAGTTCTATGATTTGGTGGGCAGTCGTTCTGACTGTGATCACAGAAGAAAATTCTAATGATCCATCTTGGTTAAGTTTCCAGTCCTGAAATCTCATAGTCTCTGGACTTTCCATTTTAAGGCAGTTTCCTTTGAAACCTACTCCAAATTTAAGCAATTGTTTTCTGCTTCTGATTTCAAAATGAGCCAACCCCATTTATTGCTCTGAATTTAAGTCCCTTCAGTACTACGTAGGCTGTTTTCTAAAAGCACAAGGCAAAGAAACCTTGATGGATGCCATTCTAATAGCACCTTTTCTTCCTCCGCACTCTCTATTAGACAATGGGATTAACCGCAGAGCCCAGAAGATGGTATTTTTCTGCAACTTTGCAATTTTCCACATAACTGGTTAAAAAAAAATGTAATATGTTCAATAATGAACATATTACAATAAAGTTCAAAGGTTAATAATAATGTATTATTATTTATTAAATAATAATAAGTGTTCAATGACGAACATTTAACCATGTCCCCACAAGCTGCTGAAATATCTGTTAGTGAACATCTACAAAGCACATTTGTCTTGAATAATATTGCAAACACAAACCTACTTTCAGAAGAAAATTCGGTCTGCTCAAATAGCCAATTCTCCAGTTGGTGGGAAAGCGGAAAACTTTGCTTTCCTCTTGGGTATTCTTGATGAACTTCCAGTCAGGGGTGAACTCTACTTACCATCCCAACCGATTTGGAAGTGTATGTGCCATATGCGTGGTCATGTGCACATGTGGACTCTCAGCACATGGCCAAAACCTTCTGGGCATGCGCAAAGGGTAAAAAACTGGTTACGTCCTGGTTAAAACCAGGAAGTAACAATGACCAGGTGGGTGGGTGGAGCCTTGTGCTGGCATCGCTACCGGTTCTCCGAACCACCGACTGCCATCACTACCAGTTCAACCGAACCGGTCTGAACCGGGAGCATTTCAACCCTGCTTCCAGTGCTAAATAGTGTAAAGGTGTAGCTTGTATATAATGGCTTTAGGGACAGCATTCATTGCTGCTGTCAAGACATGTAATATTAAATATACATTTCCTTTATAATAGTTCTGGCTTATAGTCTATATGTTGCCTTAATATTTTTTCTAACCATGTATGCATTTTTGTTCTTTTTTTTTTTTTTTGCTTTTGGGCACGTCCACCACATGTGATAATATGTGCCCGATATTTTATTATATTTCCAACATTTGGTGGACATGTTTTTAAATGTTTTTGCTAGCCTCGCTGTGGTAAATGCCACCTATGAAACATTTCATACAAATTTTCTTTATACGTAGTTGCCGTCATCAATTTATAGTTTCTTTCCCCAAGTTTTTATCAATTATCTATGTTATATCCAAAAATGTTTTGCTCAAAGCTTCATCAGTTCTGATGGCAGCGGGGAATGAAAGGATAGGTTCTGATCGTATGGTGGGGGTGGATGGAAGGATTGTATTGAGTTGATGAATTTTCCTGTTATGGGTGCCCATGGGGCTGGGGACAGTTATGCTACTCCTGAGAATATTTAATAGACACATGACACATTAAATAACTGAGCTCAAGTATCTTGTTGGGTTTAGCTTAATTCAGATACCTTCTGTCTCCTTCCATGTACTGTCTTCCTGTTCCCACTGTACCAAGTTCGTTGTTTTAATATCAAATCAAATCTGGAGTTATTATTATGGCCAACTTCACCGGACTGGCTTCATTGTACAACATACTGAAAAGTGCAAAATGGTTGAGGATGGTTGTGTGATTCTCTGAACACAAACTTCTTGTAATGTTCTTACTGATAAAGAGTTCTGGAGATTGCGAATCCATTACTGGTGTAATCATATGAACTAGGATAATTTTTTTTCCACCTCTTTTGAAAACAGGTGTTTATGTCACTGAGTTTGAGATGGCGAGGATCTTCACTAGGCTAAAAAAAAAATCCAGCATATTACTATGGTTCAGCTACATAGAATTAAATGATGCCAAACAGATTTATATTTATTTTCATAATTACTCCACCCTCTTTCCCCGAAAATAAGACCTTCCCAGATAATGAGCCCAATTGGGCTTTTGAGTGCATGTGCTAAAATAACCCCACCCTGAAAATAACCCTTCCCCGAAAATAAGCCCTCCTTGAAAATATTTAATTGCGTGAGCAGCCGGTTCCCGCCATTTCTTCTGGTTAGGGTTAGGGAGACAGATCTGGAAATCAGGTAAGACGGCAAGAGGAGCCACGTCTTGTTCCATGCGCCCCAAAATAATAAGACCTCCTTGAAAATAAGACCAAGTGCTTATTTTGGGGTTCAAAAAAATATAAGACAGGGTCTTATTTTCAGGGAAACACAGTACTCTTGCTGTATAATGCTCTTACAAGTCCAGTACATTTTTCACACAAAAGTGGAAGTAATTTTTTTTTTGTTCTTGCATTTATTTCCTTGCTTGCTTGGTTGGTTTATATACCCTTTGGTGAACACTCAAAGTACGTAAACAGATGTCCTGTTTAACTGTGCATCATTTGAACTAGATCATAGAACCTAGAATAACAGAGTTGGAAGAGTCTTCTACTCCAACTCTCTGCTCAAGCAGGAGACCTTATACCAGTGATGGCTAACCTTTTTACCATCGCGTGCCAAAAGTGGGAGGAGCGCAGTGGGGTCACATGCACGCGTGCCCACATTCATAATTCTATGCGCCCCCCCTTGCTCACCCTGCTTTTGGCATGTGATGGCACGGTGGGTCTAGTAGGCCCGTTTTTTGCTCTCCCCAAGCTCCAGAGCCTTTCTAGGAGCCTGGGGAGGGCAAAAACGGCCTTCCCCACCCACCTAGAGGCCCTCCAGAGGCCAGAAACAGTGTGTTTCCTGACTTATGGTGGGCCCAGAAGGCCCAAAAATCTGGTTGCTGGCGCACGCATGCATGTCGGAACTGAGCTCGCGTGCCCACCGATATGGCTCCACGTGCCACCTGTGGCACCCGTGCCATAGGTTCGCCATCACGGCCCTATACCATTTCAAACAAGTGACTGTCCAGACTCTTCTTTTTTTTTTTTTTTTATTGAAAAAGTTTTAAAAATTTTACATACATTTTCTCCCCCCCTCCCCAACCACCTCCCCCGACTTCCCAGAGCAAGTACAAAATAAAATACAGCTTAAATTCTCTAAATTAAACTCCATTTCACACTTATTATAATCATGATCATTAAACAAATAGATAAAAGGAAAGCAAGTCTTTTTTTCTCCTTATTCCATCTAATTCAACAAAATTATCTCCATTTATAATTACAGCAATTAAAACAATTAAGTATTATCTAATCAAACCTATCATTACTCAATTTGGCTAATTGTTACTTAACAAATTATTAGGTCTATACAATTTAACAAAATATTTTATAACTTCTTTCATTTAAAACAAAACAACAACAACAACAACAACAACAACAACAAAAAGAAAGAAAAAAAAAGGAAACCCTCACTCAAAAAACCTCTGATTTTAAAAAAAAATTACTATATAAACTCTTCCGTCCTTCACTTTTAAACCATCAAGGTCCAATTATAATCAAAACACTTAATAAGAAATAATATTAACAATAATTTTTTGATTAATAATCAAACCTCTTATATCCATACATATTAACAAATCAACTAAAAACATCATTTAAGAACTTTATCAATCCTTTAAATTCTTCATACTAGATTGAACCAATTGCTAATCTTCTTGTCTTCACATCTTCCAACAGCATATAAGATATCTTCATTTACATCTACCCCCCTAAATAAAAATTGCTTCTGTATATAAAAAAAAAGCCCCCCGAGTGACTTTGTAATTGTAATTATATTTGAAATGATATCCATCAAATCCAGTCAAAAATTAGATTAATAAATTCATCAAACATATTAGGGAAACCACCAGATCAACTGCAATTGCCCTAGGTCCATAGTCCTTTTGCCTTGTATTCATTACCATCAAGCAAGAAACTTCAATTTGCTATATTCAGTAGAACTTCTGCGATTGCAATTAAGTCCAAATTTGTTGCAGTCCTTAATAAAATAATCCAAATCATTCAAATCAGGGCATATTTCACAACCCAATACACCAGCATTGCTGTGATCTGTTTATTCTTCTCAAATATTCCAATACAGCTGTAAGTTGCCTCCTCATCGTCGCTCATTGCTTAGTTAACTGGCATTAAACTGCTGTCTGTTTTTTTTTCTTTTTCCAAAAAATTCAAAATCTTTAAACAGTTAAACAGTACTTTTTAAGGACCATCATCTCGTCAAGCAGGGTTATTTTCCATTTCTCCAGTCTTTCTTCTTTTCCTTTTTACGAACTTTCTTCTTAACTTTGATCCCTCTGCCTTTTTTAGCTCCAGTAAAATTTTGCGGTTTTTGGGATTGCATATTATAAAATTTTTGCAGAAATGTAGCTTCTTGTCCAGACTCTTCTTAAAAGCCTCCAGTGATGGGGAACTCACAACTTCTGAAGGCAAGCCATTCCACTGGTTAATTGTTCTTACTGTTAGGAAATTTCTCCTGAATTCCAATTTGCTTCTCTCCTTGATTAGTTACCATCTGTTTCTTGTCTTGCCTTCTCATGTTTTGGAAAATAAGTTGATCCCCTCTTCTTTGTGGCAACCCTCAAATATTGGAATACTGCTGTCGTGTCTCCCAGTAAGTAATAACTGGAGAAAGACAAAGACAACTAACATTGTTATCCATTCAAAAGAACAGAGCTGGTGTCATTTTATATTTAATTGTCCAGATATTTTGTTTTAATTAGGGATTACTTCTCGTGTGTTTGCTATAGTTATGCACTCATCTCCATTCATTCTTCCATCTGCCAGTCCAAATCACTGTTGGGCATGATATGCTCAATTGCTTCTTGACTGTAAAATCTGGTACTTGTGCAGGTTCTATCTGCGAGTGCCACGATGGAGATATTTACACCATGAAAATGGGAAAAATCACTGGTATTTCAGACATCTTTACTTGAAAGCACTAGGGTAGCTTATCAAGCTGAGAATGTTATTAACTTTATTTAACAGCTAAAAAATGTTGCAGTGTCCCATATTTCCTGCCCTCGTGCTTTTACGTTCTAAATTCATAATATGACCTGTTGCAACTTTATCTACAGCGATTTTTCTTACTGGCAGCTCCCCTTATCAGAACAATAGGCAATGTTTTTGTTAACTCAGTAACTAACTGTGGGGTTATAAAATAAATTTATGACACATTTAATATTTATTTTTCCATCCCTGGTTCATTTTTTATAGAGATATTAGTTACTCCCATTTATTTTCACCGGCTGTGTTGTCATATTTCTATATTATTCAGCTACCAACTTTCTATCTTGCTTTTTGATCTTAACCCATATTCTTTCATTCTGGCTTTGAGGTTGTGTAGTCCAATCTGCAGTTATTTTTTTCCAGGCCAGCCAACGCAATGTAAATACCAAAACATGTTAGATTTGATCAGGAACCTACTGGCTAGGCCTGTGATGGTGAACCTATGGCATGCGTGCCACAGGTGGCACGCGGAGCCATATCGATGGGCATGCGAGCTCAGCTCCGGCGCACATGCTTGTGCTGGCCAACTGATTTTCGGGCTTTCCTGTCCCACCGGAAGTCAGCAAATGGGCTGTTTCCGGCCTTATGAGGGCCTCTAAGGGGGTTGGGGAAGGCTGTTTTTGCCCTCCCCAGGCTCCTAGAAAGTCTCTGGAGCCTGGAGAGGGCAAAAAATGCACCTACCGGGCCCACCTGGACATCACTTGCCAAAAACGGGGGGAGCATGGGAGGGTCACACACACATGCACAGGTGGGTGGGGTACATAGAATTATGAGCGTGGGCACGCGCACACATGACCCACCCACGACTCCCTGCTTTTGGCACATGATAGCAAAAAGATTAGCCATCACTGGGTTAGGCAATGGTCTATTGCTGATGGTCTGTGAAAGAGCTCTTCAGATGGAGACCCTCCCTCACTGATTCATAAATCCAGCAGGTAAACATATTCTATTGTTATCTCCTCTAACATAAAATGTGGTAAAGTGGTTGAGAACATCCCTCTGTTTATTGGTGGGTGAGAAGTGATATATGCACTAAACCTGTGTGCATTGACTCTGATCCGATTCAATTGATAAATTCTACTGGGAGTATTGATCCATTGGGAATGGACCTTTGAATCAAGTAGGAAATTCATAGCTTCAACTGCCATGGCTAGAAGGTTGGAATGAAACATCCAAAGGTCAGAATATTTTCCCTTCAAAATGTTTTATGGTCTTCTAATTGAGATTCTATTGTTGTAAGCCACCTTAGGAATTACACGTTAGAGCGAAAAGGTCAACAGAAGCATTTCGGAGACTAAAAGACACACCTGTGTGACTGGATGGCAAAAGAAACAACAAATATTGTGGCTTCCTACAGCCAGCTCAGCAACTGGAATTATAGCCCCAGGATTTTCTTCCTGGAGAAAATCTCTAAACATAATCCTATATGAGGAATATATTGATTGACTTGTTCCTCTGTCTAATGTATTTGTAATAATGATTAAGGGATTACTGACATATAGATTTCCCCGAACTAGCGTACATGACCTGAACATATGAATTGAGAATCAAAGACTGAATGTTACAGACAAAACTTTTGCATTGATCACTATAGATGCAAATACTTTTTGGAAGAGTTTGGCTGCAAATCAAGTGTTCTGCAATCTATGGGATAATCAAGTAATGAGAAATCAATTGATGTGTTTCTCCCCTCAGGTGAAGTCAACTGAGTAAGAAATACTATGCATTGAACACATTGTGTTCTTCTCAACTGAGGGAGAAATAACTGTGTTTTGCAGTGTATCGATGCTAGTTAGTCAGTAGCCAGTTTACTTTGCTTACTTTAAAAAAAGTAAATGTTTTGATTTGTGATGCTCCTTAAATGTGTTATCTAGACAGAGCATTTCTGCACTTATATTATTTATTCTCTTTGTTTCCAATGCAAGAATACCTTGGACATCTGTAAATACTTTTTAGTTGAACGATCTGAAAATGCTTTGCAAGCATTTGTTTCATAATTGCCAATAGGGCTACCCAAAGTGAGACATTGCATCAATCTTATTAATTTACCTCTAGCAGAATTCAAATCAGATGAAACATCTGTGGTCATAAACAAAGTCAAGCTAGTTCTAGTAGGAACCAAGTAAAGCAGCAAAATAAACATATAAGCTGAAATAGGGAAAAATCCTTATCTAGAGAAGGATTGGCTCCATAGTCTTCCTCTCCTAGCTCCCTGCCTCAAGATAATAGAATAAATAAATAGATTGTTTCTGCAGGGAAAAAAAGGGAGGGAGGGAGGGAGGGAGGGAGGGAGGGTGGGTGGAAGGAAGGAAGGAAGGAAGGAAGGAAGGAAGGAAGGAAGGAAGGAAGGAAGGAA
>WNWU01000063.1:5166479-5193425 GCA_012654045.1 Ptyas mucosa | reverse complement strand
TCTCTCTCTCTCTCTCTCTCTCTCTCTCTCTCTCTCTCTCTCTCTCTCTCTCTCTCTCTTTCCTGTGGGCTTTGCTGCTGGGTAGTTGGAGGGAGAGCTGCTCTGTGGGGAGACAGAGTGGATGGCTGCTGGGGGAAGTCCAGCAGTGAGGATACAGAACCAGGACCCAAGTTTAAGTAAGAAATTGTTATTTTTAGTCTGTGTTTTACAAGGCTTTTCCTCTCAGAGCCTGTGTGATTCACCTCCACCTACTCAACTACCAAAGTATTTCCCACCTAAACTGCAGGTTCAAACTGAGTGGGCAAGTAGGGGAGGGGGTCATACGTTACAACCCCCCTTTCGTTCATGACAATCTTATTATTCATAAATTAAGCTAAGAATGTTTTTTTTTAAAATTTCCCTCTTTCTGTGCCATTAAAATTATTTTATATTTATGCATTTCAGTTCCCTATTATATGTTTTGAAACTTTATTTGCTGTTTTTTCATATCCCTTCATACTATTATTTTTAAAGTTCCTCAGTGCTTTCGTTCTTTTATTTTTCTTTCATGGATGCCGTGTTCTTTGGAACCTTGTTTAAACCAGATTACTGGCCTTTTAGGCTTCCTCCATGTGAGTAGGAGTTCGCTTTTTGAATAGTAAGAATTATATGTCACAGAGGGAGGAGCATCAGGATTTGAGAGATGCTTAGGTGGGGCATGGCCAAAAAGAGATTGGGAACCACTGATCTACATTTAGGGAGAGGCTTTGTCATTTTCCCCTGTTGCGTTATGATCTGCAGAGACTAAATATACAAAAATATACAAAAATGTTCTCCTTTCTCTCCGTTCTAATTAGTCTTTTTTTTCTGACCAGTTAACTTTTTTTTTTTTTAAATTTGATTTATATGCCGCCCTTCTCCGGAGACTCAGGGCGGCTTACAATGAGCTAAGCAATAGCCTTCATACTTTTGTATATTTATACAAAGTCAGCTTATTGCCCCCACAAACTGGGTCCTCATTTAACCTACCTTAGAAAGAATGGAAGGCTGAGTCAACCTTGAGCCTTGGTGAGATTCGAACCTGCAATAATTGCAGGCAGCTGATGTTAATAACAGGGCTTTAGACCACTGTACTATCCAAGGCTCATGATTGTTCTGATAAAAACCTGTTGGATTTAAACTATGGATTTAACTATGGTAACATATAGGTAGTTCCCGAGAGTGGTGTGGTGATCTAGAGGTGGAGCTTTCCCCTCACAATCAGGAGGCTGTGAGTTCGATCCTAGGTAGAGGCAGATATTTTTTTCTCTCTGGGCACAATGAAAAGATATCTGCTGCAAAAACTCCGCATTGGCAACAAGAAAGGCATCTGGCCTGTAAACACTCAGCTCCATTCAATTGTCCCGACTCCACCCCGCAAGGGATTACAGAGTCATTAAAAGAGGAAAAAAGAAGAAAGATATAGGTAGTCCCTGACATACAATCACAATTGAGCCCCAAATTTCTGCTGCTAAGTGAGACATTTGTTAAGTGAGTTTCACCCCCATTTTATAATCTTTCTTGCCACAGTTGTTAAATGAACCACTGTCATTGTTAAGTTAGTAATATGGACTAACTGTAATTTGTTAAATGTATTTTTCAGTGCTTATATTTCTCTTAACTAGTAGGTTAAATCCTACAGAAAAAGAAACACAGAGAGATAGTTTAGTTGCTTCTGAATCATGATTTCCAGACAAGCAGTGTAAATGGAACTAAACTATGCAAGCTGCTTAATTTGTATGCTTGCCTCACTCTGGGAGCCTCTAAGATGATTATATTTTTCTTCACACATAAAGCCTATTGTAACTATTGTAAGTTGAGGACTATCTGTGTTTGTACAGGACCTGGATTTACAGAACTGTTGTGACTGATTGTTGGATTTGCGTTGAGCAAATAATCTCTTATGAACAAAAAAAACCCCACCAAACAAACATTTGTCATCTAGTTATGCACACCCAACATATTACAGTCTATAACTGTTTATTTATTGATATATTGTCCCAGCGTGATTAATACACATTTGCATCAATACAGTAATGGAAGATATACTTGATCATGCTATTTAGAATAGGGATTCAGCTGGTTCGGACCGGTTTACCTGAACTGGTAGCTGAAATCGAGGGTGGCCCCGCCCACTCACCCCAGCTCTATATTGTCTTGTTTAGGAATGTTTTTGAGTCCGGCTGCATGTCCGGAAGGCAGACACATGCGCAAACAGGGCACACACACGGTGAATGGATAGCAACATCATGTGCAACGCACCGCTGAACAGGGAGTATATTTCTTATGGACCTAAATGATAAACCATGTTTTTTAATATACCTGAGATTCAAAGAAAAAATATGTTTAAAAAAAAAACTCCATGGTTTATCATTTAGGTCCATAAGAAATATACAAGGTGTATGAGCAAAATGAACCAGGAAAAATGTTTCATGCATTTCTCTCCTAAATACTGTATCTGATTCACCTGATTATTATTTAGGTCATAGTGAAGTTGCCTTCCCCCATTTACATGTTGTGTGGCTCGATTTGCATTTTCAATATAAAGTGAAGCAATACATATTTATTGAACCACTGGGCAGACTGAAATGGAGTCACAGTTGCTTTGATGCAGTTCTTCAGAAACAAGGGTCTAAATCTCCGTACCTCAGTGGTGCGACTGGTAGAATTTTATATGTGTATAATTCCGAAAAGCAGAGTCATATAAGGAAAACAGCTGATGAAAAAGACAGGTCTATTCCTGAGTAAAGGGAGCAACACATTTACAAAAGGTAAAGGTTCCCCTCGCACATATGTGCTAGTCGTTCCCAACTCTAGTGGGTTGTGCTCGTCTCCGATTCAAAGCCGAAGAGCCAGCGCTGTCCGAAGACATCTCCATGGTCATGTGGCCGGCATGACTAAATTCAAAAGGTATTTAGTTTCCGAATTCTAATTCTTGGTGGAGAAATCCAAATTAATGTATCCTATGCAGGTAATTGTTAAGCCTTGGTAAAGGTAAAGGTTCCACTCGCACATATGTGCTAGTCGTGCCCGACTCTAGGGGGCGGTGCTCTTCTCCGTTTCAAAGCCGAAGAGCCAGCGCTGTCCGAAGACATCTCCGTGGTCATGTGGCCGGCATGACTCAAAGCCAAAGGCGCACAGAATGCTGTTACCTTCCCACCAAAGGTGGTCCCTATTTTTCTACTTGCATTTTTTACGTGCTTTCGAACTGCTAGGTTGGCAGAAGCTGAGACAAGTAACGGGAGCTCACCCCGTTATGCGGCTCTAGGGATTCGAACTGCTGAACTGCCGACCTTTTGATCGACAAGCTCAGCGTCTTAGCCACTGAGCCAACGTGAGTGCAAATTCTTGCAGGGCCTACATATTTTACTAAATCTGAAAGTCATGCAGATAGGGAATAAAACAGGGCTTGGGGGGGGGGGGAAGAGCTATTGAGCAAAGCCAGAATTGATGGTCTTTCCTTTCCATAGAGTTGACAAGTCTGCGGGAAAATATCCCCATCCCTCCCATCTTCAGTTCCCCACTCTGCACAGGGTGCTGTCAGCCTGTATTGTATGCATGCCAAATCTTTGATGACACTTCAAGAGTGGGAGCACTTTAGTTAGACTCTATTTGTGCAGGTTGGATCCCTTCAATCATCTTTCACAGCTGTCCTGAAATAGAAAGCATAAGCACGGCATCATGACTCGGACATTAGCGGATGGAACAGACTGGTGGGGGGGTGGGGGTGGGTATTTCACCGCTCTTTGCAAAACAGGAGGAAGACGTTCAGTGCCAAGTGGAAAAGACTGTATTCACCCTGTATTAACAGAAAACTGAAGAAGTTGCAGGAAGTGATACCTATTTCCCTCCTGCCCTTTGAGTATAGTCCAGGGGTGAAATGTAAAATTTGTTACTACCGGTTCTGTGGGCGTGGCTTGGTGGAAAGGGGGGAGGGGTAATGTGACTGGGTGGGCGTGGCCAACTTTTTTTAAAAAAAACTTTTCAAAGCATTTTTTCTAATGCTTTGAAAAGCCTCTGCTGACCAGGCAACTCAGCTCAGATCGTCAGAAAGGCTTTTTAAAAAAAGCCTCTCTGCCGATCAGGCAACTCAGCTGGGATCGTCAGAGACTTCTCAAAGCATTTTTTTTTTACCACCTCTTTGGCCAAGAGGTTGCAGAAGAAAATGCTTTGAAAAGCCTCTGAGGATCCCAGCTGAGCCGCACGATCATCAGAGGCTTTTTTTTTTTACTTTTAAAAGCATTTTTTCGTCGGAAGAGGTTGTAGAAAAAATGCTTTTAAAAGTAAAAAAAAAAAGCCTCTGATGATTGTGCGGCTCAGCTGGGCATGGTTGGGGTGGGGGGGCACAGGGATTTTTGCTACCTGTTCTCCGAACCACCCACCACCATCGCTACTGGATCAGGCGATCAGGTCCGAACCGGGAGCATTTCACCCCTGGTATAGTCCCAAGAAACATGAATTATTGCTGCCAGCTTTGTTTCGTAATGAGACACCCTGGTTCTTCTTAGGGGAACCTAGCCTTATTTATGGTTTTTCTCCCTGGTTCTCTTCTTCCAACAGCTTGGTAATTGGCCATCAGCCCAAGAAGTTAAATCAGACTAAAAAAAGCAATGCCACATAAGGTCAGGGCTGCTCCCTCTCTCTCTCCTTTTTTTTTTTTTTTTTTTTTTTTTGTAACAGTTATGGTAACAGAATCTTGCAAGTCTGAATGTGCTCAATCTCCTTCCTTTTTATCTTGTCTGAGACATTTTCTCAAGTGATTGTTTTGGCCCAGGCTCAAGGGTCTCTTATCTGAACATTGCCTTCCTGTTCCTCCTCATGTCCTTCAAGGATATTCCCTTCGCATAGTAGCACCCAGCAGAAATTTACCTCTTTCACTTTTACTTTACTTGATCGTCACTGCACCCCGTACAACGAAATTAAATGCCATCTTCAGTGTACGTTATACATAAGAAAACTATAACAATAAAACACAAACACACATAAACTTCACATTCTATACAATTGAATTGAAAACCCCTGATATTGCATTAATATTGCACTGTACATTAGTTTGGCAGTTCAGTGGTTCGAATCCCTAGTGCCGCGTTACTTGTCCCAGCTTCTGCCAACCTAGCAGTTCAAAAGCACATAAAGAATGCAAGTAGAAAAAATAGGGACCACCTTTGGTGGGAAGGTAACAGCGTTCCGTGCGCCTTTGGCATTTACTCATACCGGCCACATGACCACAGAGATGTCTTTGGACAGCACTGGCTCTTTGGCTTTGAAACGGAAATGAGCACCGCCCCCTAGAGTCGGGAATGACTAGCACATATGTGCGAGGGAAATTTCGAGCCCAACTAATCATTGTCTCCTTCACATTTTCTTCCTCCGTTTTAAATCTTAGTAAAAAATTATATATTTTGGTACTCATTTTTTCCCCTTCTCCTTTTCCATTGCAGGCATAATTATTAGGCTTACTAACATCATGAAACTACACAGCCTGAAAAAGATGGAATATATAAACCCTTTAATACAGGGGTGTCAAACTTAAGGTCAGATCCAGCCCACAGGGCCATCCTGGTCTACCCAATGTGAAGAGGAAAGATCAGGCCAGCGAAGAGGAAAGATTCGGCCTGGTCTACCCAATGCGAATAAGAAACATGCCAGCAGATTGGGGAGTGGCATCAAGCTGGCCTTGCTCCTGGGGAGGAAAGCTATGGCAAATCTAGATAGCATACTAAAAAGCAAAGACATCACCCTGCCAATAAAAGTGCCTATAGTCAAGGCTATGGTTTTCCCAGTTGCAATGTATGGCTGTGAAAGTTGGACCATAAGAAAGGCTGAGTGCCAAAGAATTGAGGCCTTTGAACTATGGTGCTGGAGAAGACTCCTGTGAGTCCCTTGGACTGCAAGACGATCAAACCGGTCAGTGCTAGAGGAGAACAACCCTGACTGCTCTTTAGAAGGCCAGATCCTGAAGATGAAACTCAAATATTTTGGCCACCTAATGAGAAGGAAGGACTCACTGGAGAAGAGCCTATTGCTGGGAACGATTGAGGGCAAAAGAAGAAGGGGATGGCAGAGAACGAGGTGGCGGGATGGAGTCACTGAAGTGGTAGGTGTGAGCTTAAATGGACTCCAGAGGATGGTAGAGGACAGGAAGGCCTGGAGGAATGTTGTCCATGGGGTTGCGATCAGTCGGACACGACTTTGCAACTAACAACAACAAATCAAGCTGGCCACACGCACCCAGTTGGCCATGGCCTCCCAGTTGCCACACTCACCCAGTCAGCCATGCCTGCCTGAGCCCCCGAGATCAACCACAACCCCGATGTGTCCCTCAATGAAATTGAGTTTGACACCCTTGCTTTAATGCAATTTGGCTTCAGCTTCAGCCAAACTGGAATCTCCCACAAAGTGCCATTTTTCTTTAAAAACAGAGGATCTAGTGTTGCTGTAGCCCTTCCATCTCTTCATTTCTCAAAAAGGACGGAGATCTTTAATCCCAAAAACGCATGCTGAGATCTTCCTTGAACTACATACCATCAATCTCTGAGGTGGCAGTTTGGAAGTCAAGACGGATGGATTATTCAAGTAACGGCCATTATTATGCAGCTTTATATTTCTAGAGTGAAGAGATACAGTCTGTGTATTTTTCTGTGCATCGTTATGCAGTTATGGGATGCAGAAATAACACGTGAAGATTAAAAGCCAGGTGGTTTACTTAGACCATCAAAATTGAAGTTACAGTTGATGGGAAAAGGAAGAATCGAAAACAATGTTACCGAAATACTAAGGACACCATAGTGCCAGTTTTATCGCTTTTATTCCTGAATGCTAATTCACTCTTTTGCGCATATTTACAGCAGCCTTGGCTAAAGTGCTTTCAAGAATAGGCTGTCAGACTCTTAATTCCGGCTGACATATTTTGTCCATCCCTCTGATTCCCCCTCCCCCAATCCATTGGAAGAGGCAACATAAGCCTCCTTAGCATCTAATCTTTATCATAGGTTCAAAATATATATTTTTAAAGACACTCTTCTCTATCATTTCTTCTGTCACCACAGAAGGCCTATTGACAAATGAGATGGCACTCATGACAGGAGTCATGTTAGTTAGCAGAAACAAATAGGAATCATATACTCAGTAAGGTCAGTGCTTTCTTTCAAAGCATTTAAACCAGTGGTGAAATTCAATTTTTTTTACTACTGGTTCTGTGGGCTTGGCTTGGTGGGCGTGGTGTGGTGTGGCTTGGTGGGAGTGGCTTGGTGGGCATGGCAGGGGAAGGATACTACAAAATCTCCATTCCCTCCCCACTCCAGGGGAAGGTTACTGCAAAATCCCCATTTCCTCCTGATCAGCTGGGACTTAGGAGGCAGAGAATAGATGGGGGCGGGGCCAGTCAGAACTTATACTACCGGTTCTCTGAACTACTCAAAATTTCCGCTACCAGTTCTCCAGAACTGGTCAGAACCTGCTGAAACCCACCTCTGATTGCAACTGGGAACACCATAGCCTTGACTATACGTTTATATTTTTATATTATATTTACTTTTTGTATATTGGGTTTTTATTTTTTGTAAGTTGCCTAGAGTCCCTGAAAGTGAGTTGGCAGCCATATAAATTTTCCAAATCAATAAATAAAATAAAAACATTTGCAAGCTCTGGAATCGTTTCATGGAATCCCAAGGTCAAGAAATAACAAAGGATGTATTTCATTTTCTCTTTGTTCATCTGATATTTAGTCCTGGAACGGTTTTCAATGAATTTTAAATGTACTGTATATTGTATGTCCTTAACCATCAAAAGGTCTTGGGAGTTCTGGAAAAAAATGAAATAGCATCCCAAACTGGTAGATTAAGGACTACCAATAAAACTATCTGGACACATCTATTAATTCACCAGGAGTCATTACCTTTTTTGCACTGTTCCACAGCAGTGGAAATCCTGTGCAAATGGCTAAATTGCAATTCATCAATCCAAGTAGGTATATAATGTATAACCTCAATGTATAATGTTTGCTTTCTGCATTAATACCTAGGGTGAAAATGAATAGATCTCCCTGGAGTCTTCATAAGCTAATTGAAGAAATTTTATGAAGTACACAGCAGTGCTCAAAATTACCTATTTGCTGCCATTCGCGATACAGCAGATAGACGGGTGGCTTGTAGCTATGTAAGGGCCAAGAAGGCTGAATTCTTTTGCAAAAAAATCAGCCTAAATTTGGAAATCATTCAAGTTCAGAAATGACTCTGATGTCAAGTTCAGAAAAAAACCGAGTGGCTAGGACTGAGCCGTGGTGGCGTAGTGGTTAGAGTGCAGTACTGCAGGCTACTTCTGCTGATCACCGGCTGCTAGCAGTTTGGCAGATCGAATCTCACCAGGCTCAAGGTTGACTCAGCCTTCCATCCTTCCAAGGTTAGTAAAATGAGGACCCAGATTGTTGGGGGAAATAGGCTGACTCTGTAAACTGCTTAGAGAGGGCTGTAAAAGCACTGTGAAGCTGTATATAAGTCAACAAAAGGATGTCCAACAATCCTCCCATTCTTTCTGTCCATCTCTTTCTCTAGTGACTGTGACAAGCAAAGGGAGATAGAAAAGAAAGTCAGGAATAGTCACCTATGGTGGTTCTTTCATGGATGGACATTTGCTCTGCAAATATTTCTCCTGAGTTCTACTTGACTGTAGCCATCGTTGAGGAACAATTGTTGAGGAACATCTCCCAAAAGCTACGCCTGCATGGGTACAGCTAAACGAGGAAGCCTCAGTGGGGATGGTGTCAGTGTGATGATCTTGAACTGCGCCTCCTGCAATCCGATCTAAGCCTAGTACACAAAATTGTCTGCTACAACATCTTACCTGTCAATGACTTCTTCAGCTTCAACCACAATTATACACGGGCAAACAATTGATACAAACTCAAGGTAAACTGCTCCAAATTTGATTGCAGAAAATACGACTTCAGCAACAGAGTGGTCAATGCCTGGAATGCTCTACCCGACTGTGTTGTTTACAGCCTCAAAGCCTCACAGCTTCAACCTCAGCGAAGTTCCACCGTGGACCTCAACCCATTCCTAAGAGGTCCGTAAAGGGGGCGTGCATAAGCGCACCAGTGTGCCTATCATCCCTGTCCTACTATCCCCATTTATCTGTACTTACTTTCTTTATGTTTATGTTTATACCTGTACCTGCTATTTTGTACATCTTTGACAAAATAAATAAAATAAAATAAAATAAATAAATGTCAGAGAGAAATATTTCACCAACTTTTCCATGACAGCCCAGGATTCAGCTTTACAGTGCTCACCTTGTAGAGGAAACAACTATTAGATATTTCTGAAGTTTAAATTTCTGACAATCATAAATGCAAGTCTCTGTGACATTGCTCTCTCTCTCTCTCTTTTTAAACTAGAAGATATATTCTTTAACCTGGGTTATTCCATTCTGTGAATCTCATTACTTGTAAAACCCTCTGAAGATTTAAATATCCTTTTGTTGAAATGCAATCGAACACATCCTAGCTGATCATTTTTAGGTTTTACCTCTAAAACCTAACCTCCTTATCACCAAGCAGTTTTGAGCGTGTGAAATCCTTTATTTTAAATAGATTTAAAATCATATCCATCTGACCTTTGGAGAGCTACATCTTCCTTATTTAGTCTAATCCCTTCTGTGCCCCCCATAATGAGTTCTTAACTTCTGATATTTTTTTTTTGATGTGTTCTTTTATTTTCTCACTGTGAAGTCTGAGTTGCTTAGAATTAAGATTCATTGAGTCATGATCAGCTTTAATTAGACAACACCAAGTTGTAAATGAGACACTAGCACTTGTGGGATTTGAACGCTTGTAGCCTTAAATATTTTGCAACACGGCTACTGTGTTATGTTCAAGTACTCATCTGTAAGCAAAACTTAATGTTTTGCTACTTAATACAGATCAGATACCGGAAAGAGAAAGTTTATGTCCTATTCTCCCCAGATTCTAAACTGATGCTTCATTGATAACCTTTCATAGAATGAGGTAGGAATTACAGAACATACGATATATCACAGCAACTTCTTCTCTGCAATCTGGCTTCTTAAGAATTCTCCAAGTCCAAATAATTATTTTGTTTCGAGTTGGAAACTTTTTGTTTGGAACAACAAAACTACTATTTGGAAACCACTTCTTCTCTGCAAGCTGGCTTCTTAAGAATTCTCCAAGTCCAAAGAATTATTTTGTTTCTAGATGGAAACTTTTTGTTTGGAACAACAAAACTACTACTTGGAAACCACTTCTGGACTTTGTACTTGAGTGTAGGGGGAAAAAATGAAACTTTGATTTTGAGTTTTACTGACTAGATAGATCTGTTGTTACAGAAATGGCTAGTTTATATTATTATGTAAAAGCAGAAAGTTGAGGTTTGATGTTACTGTTTTATTCTACTGCACCAGAGGGAGTCAGTCGTCAATGCCTTTCCCCCCCCCCTTCTTTACTACATTTCTCCTTTCCCCTTTTCCGCCCTTATTTTTCCCACTATTTGCTTTCATGTTTTTGTATCTTATCTTATAAACTAATAAAAACTGTAAACCGGGAAGTGGGGGGGGGGAGAGAGAATTCTCCAAGCCCGGCAAACTGCATTTGCAAATATCCCTAAGCAATGTGGAGAAAGAACTTGTCTGAGATGAGCTCCTCAAGGAAGAACATTTATTAGTGTACCCTGTGTGTGTTGTTTGTTTGTTTGATTGTACTCACTGTGCACATGAAAAACATTAGGGACCAGCTCAGGACCTTTTTCTGCCTGGCAAAATGATGAAAGGGTACCTTCTGAGTTACCGCCAGTCTTACAACAAGAGCAAGCAGAGTTCTTGTTGAGCTCTCTTAGGAAGCAGAGAGCGCAAGGTGTGCATATATTGTAAGAGAAGGGGAAAATCCAACAGTTCATGAAACCACACTCTTCCTGGTATCTGAACTTTGAGACCATGGCTTCACAGTGCAGAATAGAATAGAATAACAGAGTTGGAAGGGACCTTGGAGGTCTTCTAGTCCAACCCCCCTGCTTAGGCAGGAAACCCTACACCACTTCAGACAAATGGTTATGCAACAGCTTCTTAAAAACTTCCAGTGTTGGAGCATTCACAACTTCTGGAGGCAAGTTGTTCCATTGATTAATTGTTCTCATTGTCAGGAAATTTCTCCTTCGTTCTAAGTTGCTTCTTTCCTTGATTAGTTTCCACCCATTGCTTCTTATCCCACCCTTAGGTGCTTTGGAGAATATCTTGACTCCCTCTTCTTTGTGGCAGCCCCTGAGATATTGGAACACTGCTATCATGTCTCCCCTAGTCCTTCTTTTCATCAAACTAGACATACCCAGATCCTGCAACTATTCTTCATATGTTTTAGCCTCCAGTCCCCTAATCATCTTTGTTGCTCTTCTCTGCACTCTTTCTAGAGTCTCCACCTCTGTTTTACATCGTGGTGACCAAAACTGGATGCAGTATTCCAAGTGTGGCCTCCTTACCAAGGCATTATAAAGTGGTATTAACACTTCATGTAATCTTGATTCTATCCCTCTGTTTATGCAGCCTAGAACTGTGTTGGCTTTTTTGGCAGCTGCTGCACACGGCTGGCTCATATTTAAATGGTTGTCCACTAGGACTCCAAGATCCCTCTCACAGTTACTACTATTGAGCCAGGAATGATAGAGCTTCTCTGAACATGCCTTATTATAGTAAGCTAGATAATGCATTTATCTGTAAATAGCAAGGCCTTTATATTATATTTTTCCTATCTAAACGTGCAAAAGCTTCTCACTAAGAGTTTAAATTTAATACCCTTATCAAGATGTTGTCAATGCATATTGCTCCAAGATGTAGACTGGATGAAAAATCCACCTTTAAAGTTAATTGCACCAACAGGAAAACATGAGACTAATATCTTTTGGACTGTGAGTAGATTGCTGCCTTATGACTACCTTGAGATCATGATTCATATGGCTCTATCTGGAAAGGATGTATGATTCCTTCTCTGAAGAATGGTAAACCAAGATTGAAAAACATGTTTTGGGGTCCACGTTAACTTAATACATGAAAAAAAAAATGCCCTTGAATTTACTTCAAATTAAAACCAATCTTGGACTAACATGGCTCTCTAACCCATATAAAATTTGGTTTTCTTCTAAGTATAGAACCCACATTTTCTTTTGTTGAGATATTTAAAGCAGAACAGGTTCTCAGCTTTGACTCAATCTATTTGCAGCTTGTAACATTTTTAATTCATACTATGTTGAACATAGTTCCCGATAGTTGTTCTTGTTTAAAGCTTATTAAAAGTGAGTTTTAGTGTTGAGAAGTAATATATTCAGTCATTCATAACTAATGATATAGTAGAAAACTACAATCACCTCCTTGACATTTTTTAGACTTATTTACTCATTTGCGCTTTACTCATTATTCTTAATTGTTTGCTATTTTTGGTTGTAGAGAGATTTTCTCTAAAAGGTTTAATAAGATATTTAAAAAGTAAAGGTTGCTGGTTATGCTAATCCTTATTGTTAATGTGGAACAAGCAGGACAACTGAAGACAAGATTTTGGCTGGTGGAGGCAGATAATCGGGCTCTTTTACCCATAAAAGATCAAGATGTGGAAAGTTCTATTACAATATCCATATGCTTATTTCTTTTCCAGTAGCTGCTAGATTAATTTTAGCATTCTTTCCTTCTTTCTTTACTTAAGGTTTATTTATTTATTTTTTAAAAATCACAATTTCTAATGCATATGGATATAGTATGCTCTGTGAAAAGTACCCAACCTATTCTCCGCTAACCAGAACAGAACAGAATAACAGAGTTGGAAGGGATCTTGGAGGTCTTCTAGTCCAACCCCCTACTCAAGCAGGAAACCCCACACCACTTCAGGCAAGTGGTTGTCCAATCTTTTCTTAAAACTTCCAGTATTGGAACATTCATAATTTCTGGAGGTAGTTTGTTCCAATGATTAATTGTTCTAGCTGTTGAGGAAATTTTTCCTTAGTTTTAGGTTGCTTCTCTCCTTGATTAGTTTCCACCCATTGCTTCTTGTCTTGCCTTCAGGTGCTTTGGAGAATAGCTTGACTCCCTCTTCTTTGTGGCAACGCCTGAGATATCGGAACATTGCTATCAGGTCACCCCTGGTCCTTCTTTTCATTAAATGTCTATTATTTTTAAAACATTCAGCATGTTGGCATTAAAAAGAGGGAGAATATAGTAGATTCGTAAGCTGATTGTAGTCTATTTGAAAGACAAGTTTTGCTTTAAAATAATACCGTGTTTCCCTGAAAATAAAACCCTGTCTTATATTTTTTTTTGAACCCTGAAATAAGCGCTTGGCCTTATTGCCATGCGCTCAAAAGCCCATGATTTTCTGATAATTCTGCTACAGAACCATTTGTGTTTGCTCGCTCTTTTCTCTTCTGCACAAAATTTTCTACACTGAGATTCACAGAGATATTTTCAGGTGCAACCTGGGTTTAAATCTCTTCCATGTTCTCAACCGGGAAGGTCTAATAAAATAATTTTTGAAATCCACGTTAACTTTGACTTCAAATATCCATGCTATCCAAACCTCATTTTGAGATCTTCTGAATCAACTAACTATCTAAATTTATATGGCAAAGGGGAAAAAAACCCATGACTTAAATAAGTAATTTGTTACAGGATGCAAATGAAAGAGAAAATAAATTGGGTTTATTGAAAGTATACTTCACAGCTTGTTGTTTTGGGATGGATAGATTTGCTAAGAAACAAGAGGCTTTTAAATCATGGGTTTTTTTCCCCTTAGCATACAAATTTAAATAATATCTTTCTGCCTTTGTTTAAATTGTACCTCAGTTGTCAAAACAGTTATTGTCTGAAACAAAAACATCATTGTTGGCAAAACCTTAATTTTTATCGTAGAAATTCTCCCCAACAGTTACAATGTTAGTTTCTCCAATAACATACCCTTCTGAATTTCACTCCATGTCATAACATATTTTTTTGAAATGTACACAGTTCATATGTGTCATAGACATGCCCGTATTTTACTTTCTTCTCAGTCAAAAAAACCCAACCAGTTTCCTCCCTCAGTTCTAGTTGATTTCATTTCATATATTTTATTAACGCTTTTTTTTCATTGTAGGGTTTTCAGTAAAACATCCCAGCAAACCACCTCCTCTTTCCTACCAGTATGGATGTGTTCCAGAACCAAAGTTAAGTTGAGGAAGATGCAATGCGAATAATGTACCCTTGGGAAGCTGAACAGAGACAGCTTTCCACTTTGGTAACTGAAATGAAAGTTGGGATGAAGAACGTTAAATAAGCATTAGATAATGTCTGTGTATTGAGCTTTTGGGCGCATATCTATGGGGAAAAAAACGATTTCCATGTTAAAAGCAGAGGAGAAAGGTCAGCAGAAATTAATATTTTGAAGCATAAAAGAACTAGATTCTGAATTTAGTTGCAGCCTAAAGATTGCTTTGTACCAAATCCATGCCAGTCAGACCTTAAAACTAGGTTATAATCTTCCTTCCTTCCTTCCTTCCTTCCTTCCTTCCTTCCTTCCTTCCTTCCTTCCTTCCTTCCTTCCTTCCTTCCTTCTCTCTTCCTCTTTCTTTCCACAGTAGCTTAACAGCAAATTTGAACTTCCATTTATCCAATCATTGTCCTTGACAGCCCATTGACTTCTTCTTCATTGTCCCTTTGGTCAATCCACTCTACCTCCCTATACCCTGGATTAATTTCTCTTTCCAGTGCTATACGGCAAATTTTCTTAGCCGGCACTCATTCTGTAAAACAAAAAAAAAGAAGGACACCTCAAGAGATTCCAGATTTTTAGAATCTATCTTATTAATCACAAATGCTGAAATACATTTGAATAGTGACACAAGGTGTTATGTACCAGATAAGGAGTGAGCTATAGGCTTCACTCAGGTCCTCCAAAATGGCGGGAAAATACTTAAAGCTCATTGGTGAAGCCGTCTGACAGCCCTCTATAAAAAGGGACACTGCCAGACAAGCAGATTGTTGGGTTGTACTGGTCTACTAATAAAGAGCTGTTGTTACTGAAAGAGCTGTGTCCATCTCTTCCATCATCTAACACAAGGAGCTCACACGTATCACAGCTCAGCCAATGATCTTTACAGAGTGGCTTACAGATATATTTTGCCCATGGTCCTAAGTCCATCGTTTATATTTATGGTCTTCTTTCCTAACATGTGTATAGGGTAGATAATTATAGTGAAAGAAAAGTTCTTAAGGGTTTCAGAACTGTGGCTTTGCAGTTTGAATGGACATCCATCTCCATAATTACTTCGCTCTTGATCATGCTGTGTCTTATGAGAATTGAATCCCAGATATCTGGAGAGTGTCAGATTGAAGAAAGCTAACCTAATAATTGTTTTGTATCACTCAAAGTATTAGAAATATTTTCTCTCTGCACACTCTTACGCTGCTCTAGCCTTTCTTTGAATCATTTACTATGATCCTGCAGTCTATCTAAATTTCACAGATTTTCCTTCCTTCCAGGCTTCCTGCCTAACGGAGAAAAAAAACAACTTATAAGACTGTAGGTAGATATTCTCAGATCATCTTCAGAACAATGGTCAAACATGATGGCTTCTGATTTCAGAACAGGAACATATCAAAGGAACATTCCTTTGTGATGGTGTTGGCATCTGTACCAGTGGTGAGTTGCCCCCGGTTCAGACCAGTTCTATAGAACAGGGGTCACCAACCTTTCAGACCTCAGGGACCACTAAATTCATAATTTTAAATCCCGCGGATCACTAATATGATCTGCCTAATGATGGGCTGGGTGGGTGTAGCTAGGTAGTCATGTGACTCAGTAGGCATGGCCAACTCAATGTCACTTGCATCGAGGGGCGCCTCGCCGGCCTCTACTCGTCCCTTCACTCCCAGCCACTCCTTGCCTGCCCACCCGACTCCTTAGGGCCCCAATATGAAGCAGTTGTTGGAGCTAAGCAGCCACCACGAGAAAGAGTTGGCAAAACAGCTGGCTCAGTTCAGCGCCTGGAGACTCAGTGGGCTAAGATGGTCAGCCAATTCTAGGCCATGATGTAGTCCCACTGGAACGAGGCCCTCCGGTTCTTTGCCACCAGCAGCACTTCCCTCCAGCCTTCGCCCAAAGCCCCACACCAGGAGGCTGAAGCAGACCCCAAGTCAGAATTTCTACCCCCCTCCGACCCACATGAAAAGACCCCAAAGGGGGAGACTCTCTGCAGCAATACAAACATTCATTGCATGTATCTGGCCCAGGGGCCGTAGTTTGAGCACCCTTGATTTAGTGCAATATAAAAAATGCAAATAATTTTTCTGCGGACCACCAAAATTTTCTCACGGACCACCAGTTGGTGACCGCTGCTATAGAACCAGTAGTAAAACCGGCGGGAGGCTCCGCCCACTGACCTGGACGTCATCAGAAGCGATCTGTGCATGTGTGTGTGGGAACGATGCGAACCGGTAGTAAAGGTAAGTAGAATCCACCCCTGATCTGTACCTGTACTGAATTGTATTGCTGTAATAAAATGAAATATTGTATAAATGTATTTGTACAGTAGAATTAGGTCAACTTAATTCTGTGTACTTTCAGCTGTCTCTCATTTGCATACATTATTTTTATTATTTGCGAGTCAATCAGAGAAACTTCGATTCAGTTACCATTTCCTTCCTTTGTTTCCCTGTTCAGTAGATATTATTTTCACAACTGACCCCTAATTTTGCTTTATTAATAATCTGTAAGTAAATAGGAAACAGCTGTTGTTTGTTTCAAGATGTTAACTTTGCACAAATGGTAATTATAGTATGCTTATGATTCTGTTGACAATTAATGCTTGGATTTTTCAGAATTCAGCAAGCCAATCATTGCAGCTGTGAAGAAATCCAAGCTCTATGCATTTATTTCTGCTGTTTTCCTAGAAGCCATTTCCAGGAGTGCATTTAGACTGGTATTTATTTTATTTTTATTTATTTTATTTATCAGGTTTATCTGCCACCCAACTCTGAGTACTGAGTAGTGAAAATGTATCAATTGCGATTCCCATTGGAAAACTGGCACGGAAATTCTTTTAAAAGTTTGAGAAGGTATTCTAGACACCATTAATACCAGAAGTTCTTGAATCTCAGATAATACTGAGAACCTCAAACGAAGCTTCTGGGGGGAGACAGTAAATGATTTTTTAAAAATTTATTAATTGTGGTTAAATAAAGATGTTGCAAACTCATTCTGGCCATCTACTACACATATCGTTGGAATTCTAGAAGAAGCAAAGGAAAGCAAATTTTCTTTGCTTTATTGTTGCCTTGATTCAGAAAGAAAGCTGTAGGAGAATATTTAAAGGGAAAACACTAAGTGGACTATTTTCCAGCTTTATTTTTTTTTTCAGGTATCTGGTAAGCTCTGCCCATTTCTTATGAGGTTCTTTATATTTGCCGTGAGAAATTAAAATGCAAACACGGAACACTCTTTCTTTGCAGGTAAATATTCTCCTTTCCTTAATTCTTTAGGAGAAAATTCCAATGTTCAGATTACTAGTTCAGAAAGTTCGATTTTCCAGATGTTATCCTTGTCTTTTTTTTCCCCCTTCCCTTTTCCAGACTGGCTTCTCTATTTTGAATTGTAGCAAAAAAAAAAACCCACTTTGTGTCAGTTTGTTTACTACAGACTTCCTGAGTTTGGACCGCCTCAAATCAAATATACTTATTACAACCTTTGACCAGCTTTTACAATAAAGAAGATAAATAATTTAACAATCCATTATTAAAGGAAAAACAATAGGACAATAAAACAATATATCAAATTAAAAGTTTTCTGCAATTGCCCGACTTGGTGAAGATATTTGACCACCTCACATGTGATTATGGGGTTAGTATCCCTTAAAAACTAACAAAGAGCCATGGTGGCGCAGTGGTTAGAGTGCAGTACTGCAGGCTACTTCTGCTGTCTGCTGTCTGCCTGCAGTTTGGCAGTTCGAATCTCACCAGGCTCAAAGTTGACTCAGCCTTCCATCCTTCTGAGGTGGGTAAAATGAGGACCCAGATTGTTGGGGGGAATATACTGACTCTGTAAACCGCTTAGAGAGGGCTGTAAAGCACTGTAAAGCAGTATATAAGTCTAAGTGCTGTTGCTAAACATAAACTTGATCAGCGTGTCCCTCAAATTTGAGGGTGATTGGAAACTTCAGAAAATGTGGGCCCATGATTTTGAAAAAGGAAAGAGATACTCAATTTAACCCTTAACCACAGACATACTATTTCGGCTATGCTATCAGAGACATGAGGTCATAATGACCTCAGTAGCAAAAAGACATTCAATGTTTTCATGGCTGGATTTAAAAATTGATGTGTAGAGCAGTAAACCAAAAAAAATGTATTGATCTCTATCAAATTCACATCGCTCAGGTCACTTTTTATTTCTCCATCTTTGAACTTCAATCTTTCTTCTCTAAGTTTTACACTGGTCCATTGAATGATGGCTCTAATAATTTCTTTAGAAAATAATAATTTCCAAATCTCTAGGGAAGTAGGTGAATTTCTGAGGTTTCTAGCTGCTGGCTGTAGTCCAGGTTAATTGCACAACAATATTGTGACTAGCGGTTCTGGAGCTATTGATTCCAAAAGGTGCAGAAGACCATTTGAATGTGTTCTGGCCCTATAAATTATTGCACGATGTAGATTGTACCTGGTCATCAATTTCATTGGGAGCTTCATCATCGCTGATGTCAGAATCAGCGGCGGTGGTGGGTTCCTCATTGTCCATTACAACATTTTTATCACAATCTGATTCCATTTCACTCAGATCACTCTCTGCTTCTCCATACCATGTTAGAACACTTTCTTTGAAGGTTGGATCACCAAATCGCACTCTTTTAGGCAGAAAACTTGGCCCCAACAAAAGGCCAAGTTTATACAAAAATGTATAAAAAAAATATGTTAACAAAGATCTGTGGTCAAAATGACCGAAACTCAAATTCAAATGCCGCTACAGAAAACACCAAATAACTGATGCAAGCGCGATGCTGCATACACTCTTATTGGCGGGGGAAAAAAAAGCTATTCGCAACTGGAATGGTCCTGTGGTTATGGGTTAAAATGGGCGTGTAGAGCTCTTTGAACCTACCGATCGTGGATAATGCAATATCCGACAGTTTGTAAATTGTAAATAAACAGTCCTTAAATGAGGGATTTGCCATTAGATTTTCTGCTGTCAAGCTTCGGACAAGAGAAATAACAATTTGAGAGAATTACAAGGGCCAGAATTTGCTCAAGACGGGGTTATCTACTTAATTCTTCAAGGGAGTTTAAATAGAGATGATAGATCTATGGTGCTAGGGGATAATTGATTTGATGGCTGAATGACTTCTTCAGGAATGTCCTTTGAGAGCAAAAGTTCCATCCAATTTTAATTCTTAAAGACACAAGGAGTTCAAGGGAAGATTAATGTACTGGAAGCTCACTGGGATGGCTGTTTTATTTTAAAGGAGATGACATGCAATCAGAAAAGGAAATAGGAAGAATAGCTTTCCAATTTGCATTCTGTATAAATACGCTGCTTCCAAGAACGGGATGGAGTGGGGATACAGGATAATCTGATTTAGGACAAGTTTGACTGCCCGATTATATTCACCCCACTATGGAATTCTGATTTACATAAATGTTCACTACTCTTTTAATTGCGTTTCTATTTCGTGTTATATTTTACAGCCACAATCTATAGCTGTAATTGAAAGAGTCTTAATTTTTAATCAGGAAGATTTTAATGCATAAAAATATGCATCATTTTAATGTGACAGAAATTTACTGTGCTGGGTATAGAGCTGCTGACATGGAAATACAAAGATAGAAAGTTGTTAACTCTGAAGAAATTATATTTGAAAAGTAATCGTTTCCTCGGAACTTATAAAAAGATGTTTGCCAAAATTCTTTTAACTCCTGAAGTTCCAATGCCATGGCAAAATCTCAAGACATCTGAAGATTAAGTGGTTTTTTGGGGGGGTGTTTTTTTTTTTTTACATCTTTGGAACTTCCTTGCAGAATTTGATATTTGATGAACATTACTTGAAATTTTAGGTCTGAAGTTGCGACTTGAGTTTAGAAACAACCATTATTCCTGAAATGGTAATTGATTAAGGGTATCCAAAACTCTTGCTGAACAATCGTTAACTTTAGTTTTGTTCAAATACCGTGTTTCTCTGAAAATAAGACCCTGTCTTATATTTTTTTGAACCATGAAATAAGCGCTTGGCCTTATTTTCAGGGAGGTCTTATTATTTTGGGGCGTGTGGAGCAAGATGGGGCTCCTCTTGCCATCTTATCTGATTTCCGGCTCTGTGTTTAAATATTTTTAAGGGGGGCTTATTTTGGGGGGGGGGCTTATTTCAGCGCATGTTCTCAAAAGCCCGATTGGGCTTATTATCAGGGGATGTCTTATTTTTGGGGAAACATGGTATTTTCCTTTTACTATTAAGGAGTAAGTGTAATACAACATGTTCTTTCATAATCTTAACAAAGTAAATTAGCAACCTTACACAGCAAACAATTTGCAGGCATCAGACTGTATAGTATGATCAGCACTGTGCTTCTTAAACAGGCTTCCCCCCAGGCATGGTATTCACTTACCTTCTCTACTGGTTCACAAATGGGAGCACATGCATTACCTCCATGCATGTGCAGGAGCTTCTGCACATGTGCAGAGCATCAAAAACGGGACATGATGGTGTCCAGGAGGGTGGGTGGAGCCTCCCAAAGCCGCCGCTACCAGTTTGCCTGAACCGGATAGAACTGGCTGAATAGCACCACTGCTCCCCACTCCCTTAATTGTGAATAAAATCTATTTTCATCAAGGGAAGAAGAAAAAGAAGGAAGAAAACAAGTTTACCATCCTTCCTTTCACCACCTCCAAGCAGCTCTTCAAATATTGCCATTTATTTCTTTAATTCTTCTCCTCTCTCTTTTAGAATAATCTCGGTTCCATTCCACCAGACTTTCTTGGTCTTCTCCTTTGTCTTCTTTCAGGTTAAATAGCTAGGAGGAATTTGCTGCAGGCTTTTGTTTTGAGAAAGTTCCTGGGAGACCAGCAGCTGTCTCCAAGGAAAACAGAACAAAAATGGACTCCATTCAAAATTGTAAACCTTGGATTGTATCATCCAAGGTTCAGAAAGAAAAATCCAATGCATTCAACAGTTTTAACAGAATCACAGAGTTGGAAGGGCCTTGGAGGTCTTCTAGTCGAACTCCCTGCTCAAGCAGGAAACTCTAAAACACTTTACTATTAATCTTCTCATCATTCCTATCATCCAACTCCTCCCACTTATGACTGTATGACTGTAAATTTGTTGCTTAACTTTACTATAGTTATTGTTTCCTAGTATAATTTGATTGGTTATTTGTACCCTATGACTATCATTAAGTGTTGTACCATATTATTCTTAATGAATGTATCTTTTCTTTTTATGTACACTAAGAGCATATGCACCAAAGACAAATTCTTTGTGTGTCCAATCACACCTGGCCAAAAATGAAATCTAATCTAATCTGATCCTGATCCTGATCCTGATCCTGATCCAGATCCTGATCCCGATCCCGATCCCGATCCCGATCCCGATCCTGATCCTGATCCCAGACAAATGGCGATCCAATTTCTTCTTAAAAACCACCAGTGTTGGAGCACCCACAACTTCTAGAGACAAGTTGTTCCACTGATTAATTGTTCTAACTGTCAGGAAATTTATCTTTAGTTGCTTCTCTCCTTGATTAGTTTCCACCTGTTGCTTCTTGTATTACCCTCAGGTGCTTTGGAGACTAGCTTGACTTCCTCTTCTTTGTGGCAGTCCCTGAGATATTGGAACACCGCTGTCATCTCTCCCCAAGTCCTTCTTTTCATTAAACTAAACATACCCAATTTGTGCAGCCGTTCTTCATATGTTTTAGCCTCCACTCCTCTAATCATCTTTGTTTCTCTCCTCTGCACTCTTTTTAAAAGTACTACAGTTCTAAAAAATGGTAAATAACCTGATAGAATATGTAGCTAGCTGTTTTAAAGTGTATGTCCCCAAAGCTTCAGGTGAGTCTTCTTTTCAAGCTATTATTAAAAGGTGGACAATGGAGTGAAAACTGTATGTAAGCCACAATCATAGACTTTCAGTTTATAGGAAAAGAGAAGTTTATAGGAATTTTGAATGGTGACATCTTTAGAATCCTGATCTGCTGTCAGCATTCTTGGGGCCATCAAAGGAAAAAAACTGATTTGACAATGTAAAAAGCAGTATTGTCGTTAAGAGCAACTACACACTTCAGAAGTGGCAGCAATGTTGGTAAGAGCTATTGTATACTTGCTTAATGAGCAGGGAAGAGTTGACAGGATTATGTATGTGCCTCTATATTACATAAAACATTTGTGGTTTTGCTAAACTATATTGCTGATCTTTCCCTTATGGGGTCTGTCTTAGACAAGTACATGGGCTGGATCTGCAGGTTAGTTTCATTCCGTCTTTGCTAAGCTAGCAATATTTCTTTCTTTTAGGTTTCTGAAGGGATTAAGGAGGTTTTATTTTGGGAAGAATGGTTTTTTCGGGTTTTTTCGGGGGGGACCTGAAGGGATTAGTTAAATAGGAAACTGAACCTGGCTTCTTGCTAGAAGAGCAGTGGAAAACCTTTTTTGTTTGTTTCTTTTTATTCTTTCTTTTCTATATTCACACAGTACCATTAAAAAGCTGGGCATGGTGGGTGGGTGGGGGGGCGCAGGGATTTTTGCTACCGGTTCTCCGAACCACCCTGCCGCCATCGCTACCGGATTGAGCGATCCGGTCTGAACCGGGAGCATTTCACCCCTGCTCCAGTCCCCTAATCATCTTTGCCACTCTTTCTTTCCAGAGTCTCAACGTATTTTCATGGTGTATCATGCTGACCAAATGCAAACAACTCACTTCTTGTTGAAGAGGCAGCATTAGATTTTTTTTTGTTTAGTTTTGTTCTCCCTCCGATTTACAGAACTTATGTCTTTGAGATCAACTTTGTGTCTGTAACATTAGCTCAAGGTCTACAGATGAAATAGGATGCACCCTTGTGCTCTATAAAAAGCAAGTACAATATTATATGTAGCTCAGGCTTTCACAAAGCCGGGTTGCAAAGACTTTCTCAGATAGTAATGAGTGTACCCTTCCTTAACCTTTAGACTGAAATAACAGAGAGGATTTGCTGTATCTATAGCAGTCATAGAATGTAGCGGTGACATTCTCTATCCTTTTTTTCTTCTTCTGAGTTTTCAGAAATGACAGCTCGAGAACTATTAGGGGAGTGCAATTCCGCTTGGTGTCTGTTTGTTTGAATCCCAGGGAATGCTATCAACTCGTTTGCAGACTATGGAATAATAATGGCATTTTATTTTACGACCTTAAACAATCAAAGGAAAAGATACTTCTGATTAGTGCAATCTTCCATTTGTTCCTGCCCTTATGGATTAGACTGAACCGTGCGTGAACTTTGCTGCTCTTGTTAGAATCCGTTGAACTTCTAAAAAGCCACACAAATCTTTGAATTACATAGATTGCTTATGTCCCAGAGAAAAGGGTGGACAAATTCCACGGAGGCCGTAAAATGTTTCACCAACTAATCATGAAGTAGTTGCTCATTATTACATGCTTTTGTAGATTTGATCTTATTCTTTTCTCCTGAATTCTTGATACTGAGGCTTTTTCAATAATTGAAGATTCTGTTTACTATACTGGATCAAAGCCAGCATTTTTTTGGGGGGGAATTCCTTGGATTGCTTGAGCTGTCAGAATGGCAACCCAGTTAAACCAAAGCGGCTGGCTTGCATTTTAAAAAAACCCTTACTGGGATTAATGGAATGTAGTGAGGTGATGAATTTCCAGGATGGAGGGACAGAATGGGAGAAATCACCAGACTCAACTCACTGTGGCCAACTCATCATGACCAACTCATCACGGCAAACTCGCCACAGCCAGAACAACTCACTGCAGGCCAACTCACTGCAGGGCAATTTAACAATTCAATTATTTAAAATAATTTAAAAAAATATTTTAATTTTTGTCATTCCCATTTCATTCTGTCCCTCTTTTGCAGCCTTTCTTTAATGATTCTATCCCACCATTTCTTTGTCCCGCGGCAAATTGTGCCACATTGAGTTGGCCAAGGCATGTTGTCCTGTGGCTAGCTGGCTGCAGCACATTGGCCGTGGCAAGTTGGCTGTGAATTGGCCATGCTGAGTTGGGCTTTGTCAGAGTTTGTTGCAGAAATTAAAACCAGAAAGCACACACAGGCAGACTGATGCAACAGGATTCATTAACTTCTTTATATACATATTAATACATGAAGATAAATGTACAATGCCAATATAGAAGATTCTTCCAATGTAAAAGGCAGGATAGAACAGTTAGTTTCATTTCAGCAGAGTAGACAAGTTCACACTCTGATTTCAGTTTCTCTGCACAGACACAGAAGCTGCAGACTAAGACACGCCCTGGCCCCAGTCAGTGTCAGCTCCCAGTTGGCTGACTTAGCTGCTATGCCTATTCATTGGCTGACCTTGTTACCGTGTCTTCCTAGTCATGAATATTCTGACAGGCTTTGGCGAGTTGTCATAGACCCTGGAAGGAGGGGTTCATAGAGCTGGAAGGAATTTTGGAGGTCTTCTAGTTCATCTCCCTGCTCAAGTAGGAGATCCTATACCAGGGGTCTTCAACCTTAAACACTCAAAGACCCATTTGGCCCCATTTCCCACAGAAAAGAAAACACTGGGAGCCACAAAATCTGGGTGGGTATGGCCAACTTGATGTTACTCACTCCCACCCAGTCACATGATACACCCCTAGCCACGCCTACCCAGGTTTTTTGGCTCCCAGTGTTTTCTGTGGGAGACAGGTATCTCTGTCTCTCTGTCTCTCTCAGTCTCTCCTCTCTCTCTCTCTCAGGCCAGGTGAGGAATGACTGGAAGGGGAGGGCAAGGGGAGGGGGCAGCCAGTGGTGAGTTCAGCCAATAGGGAGCCACAGCAGGGGGACGAAAGAGCCACATGCGGCTCCAGAGCCATGGGTTGCCGACACCCGTCCTATACTATTTCAGACAAGTGACTGTCCAGTCGCTTCTTCAAAACTTGTAGATGCAGTGATGAAGCACCTACAACGTCTGAAGGCTTTTCAGTGATCCTTTTCAAGGCAGCATTAAAAATAACTTCTAAATAAATAAGTGAGACTTTAAGGCATATGTTCAGTCTTATCCTATGGCAAAACACAAGAGGAATTTTTAAAAAATAAAGCAGAGAAGCTCAATAAGAAACCTAACAAAGCTCTCAAGAATTAAGGTTAGCCTGCCATAAAATACATATATGCCGTACCTTTTCTTAGTAGCTTGAGTATGTAGTTGCATACAGTATAGACTCCTGTGTGAATTAATATGTGATGATGTATCATAGTATGTAGGGTCTGTAATCATGAATATACAGATGCAGATTAACAGAGTTGGAAGGGACCTTGTAGGTCATCTAGTCCAACCCCCTGCCCAAACAGGAGACCCTACACCATTTCTGACAGATGGCTGTCCAGTCTCTTCTTGAAAGCTTCCAGTGATGAAGCTCCCACAACCTCCGAAGGCAAGCTTTTCCATTGGTTGATTATTCTCACTGTCATAAAATTTCTCTTTATTCTAGGTTGAATCTCTCCTTGTTCAGTTTCCATCCGTTATTCCTTATCTGGCCTTCAGGTGCTTTGGAAAATAGCTTGACCCCTTCCTCTCTGTGGCAGCCCCTCAAATATTGAAACATTGATATCATGTCTCCTCTGATCCTTCTCTTCACTAGACTAGCCATGCCCAGTTCCTGTAACTGTTCATCATTCAACATATACTTGATAAAACTTTATCAAACTAACAAAAAAAAAAAACTAATAAGGGCACTTGGTTCATTCTCCAATGATGTCTAACAGAATCATCGTTGGATTACCCTATTGGAAGAGTGAAATGATTGTTATGCACCAATGAAATGTAATGATTAGAATATCCAAAGAAAAGAAAGTGTACTGATATGAAACCCTAAAATGGAAGTTTGAATTTCAATTAGTGAGTCTACCATATTTCCCTGAAAATAAGACATCCCCTGATAATAAGGCCAATTGGGCTTTTTGAGTGCATGCACTAAAATAAGCCCTCCCTGAAAATATTTAAATGCATGTGTAGCCAGTCCCCATCATTTCCTCTGGTTAGGATTAGGGAGACCCCAAAATAATAAGAGCATCCCAAAATAATAAGACCACCCCGAAAATACAGCCTGCTTATTTCAGGGTTCAAAAAAATATAAGACAGGGTCTTATTTTGGGGAAAACATGGGTATTGTCCAATATGGTTTAAAAATGAGCAATTGAGCAGCAGAGCTAACAGCTGTAGAACTTGACCTCCAGTCCTTGAAGGCTCGGCGATAAATAGGACAGGAACAAAAGTCTCCTGTCTTCCATGAAAAAGGAGACTTTGGGGTTCAGCATGCAAATGTGTTGACCCCGTAGATGCTATGCATTCTTCAAACAGACACCTACCTTCAAAAGTGACAGCCACAATAATGTGACAAATGAGCCAAGCATCTGCACACGTGTGACACTCCTTTGCTGAGAATGTTGGCATGATTGAATTAAAATGACCTTTTTTCTGACAAGGATAATGTAATCAAATGATCGGGATGAGGACATGGAAGGGGTTGTGGGAGGCAGGAAAGCCGGGTGAAGCTGCGGGAATTGTCTAGATGCTCTATTCTAATTTAGCAGTCATATAAACTGGCCTCATCTTAATCATCCCATCCAGGCTGGTGCCGAAGCTCTCGTTTCGACAGTGCTTGACCGAAAGACCACAGAAATATATTTTATGAGTCTCAATGGGCAGCCAAAAGAAAAGAGAGAGAGAGAGAGAGAGAGAGAGAGAGAGAGAGAGAGAGA
>WNWU01000063.1:5145427-5164892 GCA_012654045.1 Ptyas mucosa | reverse complement strand
TCCAAGCTGAGTTGCTTGATCGACAGAGGCATTTAAAAGAAAAAAAGGTTTCTGCCGATCAGGCGACTCAGCTTGGATCGTCAGAGGCATTTAAAAGAACCCCCCCCCCTTTTTTTTCCTTTTCAATGCCTCTGATGATCCAAGCTGAGTTGCCTGATTGTCAGAAGCATTTAAAAGAAAGAAAGGCTCTGCCGATCAGGCAGCTCAGCTGGGATCGTCAGAGCCTTTGGAAAGCATTTTTTTTTACAACCTCTTCACCGAAGAGGTTGTAGAGAAAATGGTTTTAAAAGTAAAAAACAAAAAAAAAATTGGCCATGCCCACCCAGTCACATTACCCCCCACACACACCAAGTCACGCCCACAGAACCGGTAGTAACAAATTTTAGATTTCACCACTGGGTCACAGCGTATGTGCAGGGGGACGGGGCGTATGGGAGGGGCATTGCATTATGGGTGTGGGCACGCACACATGTGCGATAGCGTGTGCACACACACTTTTTGGCACCCAAGGAAAAAAAGGTTAGCCATCCCATATATATGTATGTATGTATGTATGTATGTATGTATGTATGTATATCTCCCCATATTTATTTTTTTCTCTTTTATACCTCGTTGCTGTTTTTGACATAATATAGATTTATTCTGGTTGTTTTATAAAACATAAAAAAATAAAAATAAACCTGGAGTGAAAAGTTTCCTTTGCTTGGATATCAGAATATTGTTTTCCTTTGCCTTGTTTATTTTCTCCTTAAAATCCTTTGCTGGAACAAAAGCAATTAAGCATATGGAACATCGGAAGCAAGAGCTCTAGGCAATGTCTTCTACCTATATCTGTCTTTCAGTTTCGACTTCACAAAACTTCTCAGAAGGTTTTCCGTTTGTATGATAAAGGCTGCTGTAACACGGCTAAATATTTTCTTCATCTGCTTTTAAAGGCGACTAACAGGCTTCAGGTGGGTCTGATGGCTCAGTGATTAAAGACGTTGAGCTTATCAGCTAGACACCTGACAGGCTGGGTTCGAAACCTGAGTTGCATTGCAACAGGATGAACTCCAGTTACTTGCTCCAGCTCCTGCCATCCTAGCAGTTTGAAAGCATGCAAGCTTTTCCATTTGTATGGTAAAGGTTGCTATGACATGGCTATAAATGTGAGTAGATAAATAGGTACCACTTCGGTGGGAAGGTAACAATGTTCCATAGCATGAACATAGCTAGCCACATGATCATAGAAATGGTCTTCGGATGGTGCTGGCTTCTTCAGCCAAGAAACTGTGATGAGCACCATGCTTAGAGTTAAAAGTCTGTAGAGATTCTCAGTCATCCAGGTCATGGTTGTCCCAATGGTGCTTTTTCAGGTGGCAACTGGACTTGCTTGTTTTTTTCTTTAGAAGACATTTCGCTTCTCCTCCAAGAAGCTTCTTCAGGTCTGACAGGACAGTGGGGAATGGAAGGATTTATATTCCTTGCAGACAGCTGGTAATGGAGCACTTTAGGTGACCCTTGTTGTGGTCCACCAGCAGCCTGTGGAGCTGGAAGTGGAGTCGGACAGTGAGGAAGCTGGGGAGGACAATGGGCCAGTCCTGGAGTCAGGGGAAGGCCCAGATGAGGGCTCTGTGTCGGGGGCAGAGATGGGGCCAGGGCCATCTGGGAGCGATGCGCGGACTCTGGAGCCTCCAGAGGCAGACAGCAGAAAGGCAGAGGAACAGTGGGAAGAGCTGCCAGAAGGCAAGAGCAGCTAAAGCAAAAAGGACGACTCGGGAGTAAGGCCAGTAGATGATTGGCCCCTCCCATAAGGCTTAAAAGAGCAGCAAAGGCTCTTGGGCTCTTTGTAGGAAAGCAATGTTGCTAAATCTGTTTCTTGTCGGCATCTCTTGTTTTTGAACTTCATGGGACTTTGTCAAGAAAAGCCTTTGGCAGGGTGCCAAAGTAGACAAAGGTTTGTTATAAGGCCGAAGGACTTTTTCTAAAGGACTTGTTTTGGAATTAATTTGGACTAAGCTGAGAATGAAGTAATTCTCAGCTGTTCTAATAAAATATGTTTGTTTAGGACTGATTGTGTCTGGTAATAACTACTTGGGCCTAGGTCACAACAACCCTGAAGACATATATAAACCTCCAAGTGCTTCAGTGACCCTCTAAAACAGTGTTTCTCAACCTCATCCATTTTAAAATGTTTGAACTTCAACTCCCAGAATTCCCCAGTCAGCACTGCTGACTAGGGAATTCTGGGAGTTGAAATCCACACTGCTCTAAAAGGATGCAGATTACCAGCTGTCTGCAAGGAATATTAATCCTTCCATTCCCTACCATCCTGTCAGAGCTGAAGAAGCTTCTTGGATGAAAAGGGAAACGTCTTCAAAAGAAAAAAAAAATAAGAAAGTCCAGTTGCCTCCTGAAAAAGCACCTTTGAGATATGCCTAGAGTTGTACACGACTAACAGGAAAACCTTTAACTTTTAATAGGGCTTGGATAGTTATGTGTTTCTCTAATTATATAGATGCTGATGGAACAGAATGAAAAATGTTTGCATGATGACTGGAGGAAAAACAACAACAATCTAATACTTTTGGCTCACTCTTTCCCCCCAGCTCTCTAATCCGTATTCTCGCTTTTAGGTAAATAAATGACTGTTAATTAAGAGTCTCGAGAAAATGCAGTCTTCCATCTTGTTTATGGAGTTGTAGTTAGGTTAATCCAATTTTCAGTAGCTTATTACTTCAAAGGAAATCCTTCAGTAGACTTATAATCTCTTTATAAAACAATAAATATCTTTGCCCTTCAAGGCAATAAATTGACATGCTTGGGTGTTCCAATGTGGAGCATACATTATGCAAGGTGTGTGAAACTCTTGTCATGTTCAAGGGTTTCCGTCTGTCACATGAAATCATTCGTAAAGACAACACAGAGCATGACATATCTAACTCTACTTCTCAAGTGGTTACTGGAGAGATATGGAAGCATCTGAGTCTCTAGGCACAAAGTTTCCAATTTTTAAGAGGGAACACAGCTCTATTTGAGAAGGGAAAATCAGTTTAGGGCAGTGGTGAAATCTAAAATTTGTTACTACCGGTTCTGTGGGCATGGCTTGTGGGAGGGGTAATGTGACTGGGTGGGCGTGGCCAATTTTTTTTTTTTTACTTTTAAAACCATTTTTTCTACCTCTTCAGCGAAGAGGTTGTTTAAAAAATGCTTTCAAAAGGCTCTGACGATCCCAGCTGAGTTGCCTGATCGGTAGAGGCTTTTTTTCTTTTAAAAGCCTTTGACGATCCCAGCTGAGCCACGGGATCATCAGAGGCTTTTTTTTTTTACTTTTAAAAGCATTTTTTCGGCCGAAGAGGTTGTAGAAAAAATGCTTTTAAAAGTAAAAAAAAAAAAGCCTCTGATGATTGTGCAGCTCAGCTGGGCATGGGGGGGGGGCAGGGATTTTTACTACCGGTTCTCCGAATTACCCACCTCCATCGCTACCGGATCGGGTGATCCGGTCTGAACCAGGAGCATTTCACCCCTGGTTTAGGGAAATCTAAAATTAGTTTGCTCATCTGAATTAGAATCAGAATAGAGACGGAAGGGAACTTGGATGGAAGAGAAAAGTAAAGTCTTACACTTAGGGAAGAAAAAACCAAAAGTACACATATAGACTGGGGGAAACCAGGCTTAATAGCAGTAACTGTGAGAGGCATCTTGGAGTCTTAGTGGACAACCAGCTAAATATGAGCCAAAAGTGTGTGGTGGCAGTCAAAAAAGCCAATGCAATCCTAAATTGCATTAACAGAGCGATACAATCAAGATCAAGTGAGGTACTAATACCTCTCTATAAAGCCTTAGTAAGACCACACATAGAATACTGTATCCAGTTTTGGTCACCACACTATAAAAAAGATGTTGAGACTCTAGAAAAGTGTAGAGAAGAGTAATCAGGATGATTAGAGAACTGGAGACTAAAACATATGAAGAACGGTTGCAGGAACTAGGCATAGCTAGTCTAGTGAAGAGAAGGCCCAGGAAGACACTGATAGCAGTATTCCAATATTTGAGGGGCTGCCACAGAGAGGAGGGGGTCAAGCTATTTTCCAAGGCACCTGAAGGCCAGACAAGGAATAATGGATGGAAACCGATCAAAGAGAGATTCGAAATAAATAAGACAATTTCTCCTAGAAATAAGGAGAATTTTTCTGACAGTGAGAACAATCAATCAATGGAACAGTTTGCCTTCAGAAGTTGTGGGAGCCTCATCACTGGAAGCTTTCAAGAAGAGACTGGACTGTCATCTGTCAGAAATGGTGTAGGGTTTCCTACTTGGGCAAGGGGTTGGAATAGATGACCTACAAGTCATCCCTTCCAACTCTGTTAATCTGTATCTGTAATTTAGAGGTCTTCTAGTCTAGCCTCCAGCTCAAGCAGGAGATCCTATACGATTTCAGACAATTTCACTGTCCAGTATCTTCTTAAAAACCTCCAGCGTAGTCAATTAACCAGTGGAATAGCTTGCGTTCAGAAATGGTGGGTGTTTCATCACTGGAGGGCAGGCCAAGAAACAATGGATGGAAATTAATCAAGGCGAGAAGCAATGTGATTGATTTCCCAGCTGATAAATATCCCCAGAAGCATAAGATTTACGATGATTCCTGACCATCTGTTCATAAATGGTGCATGTTGCTGTCAATTTACATCTATTGTCCATGTGGAATGATGCAATAGAATAGAATTCTTTATTGGCCAAGTGTGATTGGACACACAAGGAAGTTGTCTTGGTGCATAAGCTCTCAGTGTACATAAAAGAAAAGATACGTTCATCAAGAATCATAAGGTACAACACTTAAAGATAGTCGTAGGGTGCAAATGATACAAGCAACAAAATTACAGTCATACAGTCATAACTATTGTCCATGTGGAATGATGCAAGGTTGACTTTGAGCCCCCAAATATTTCTTTAAAATGTTTTCTTCTGCTCATGAGCACAACATACCATTCTGACGTTTCTTTGCAGAGCGCAACGTTGCTGCCAGATAACGAATTGTAAGATAGGAGATTCATTAATCTGTGTGGATTGAAAAAGATCCAAGCATACAAAATATACCAGCATTGAGAAGTGATCACCAAAGGAAATGTTTAAGCGCTTATTTGTCTGACCTTGGATACAATTGCAATTCACAGTCCAGAGAACGGTGTTAAATGTGCCAGATGATGTGACTATGCCCAGTGAAACAGGTGTTTGTCTCTTCTCAGCAGTAGATGTGGAATTATTGTTATTTTTTTCAAGAGACTTTGTGGTCATGCTGTCAAAAAAAATAAATAAATGCTCAAGTGAAGTTTCACACAATGAGTAACTGATTGGCTAGTTATCTAACATATGCCCAAACCACAAAGAGGTTGCCTGTGGGCTCAAATTATAAGAAGTGTAGTTTGTGCATATAAATAAGAAGTTCTTTCACGCAGACAACGATCCAGGTTAAAGAAGAAATATTCCATCCATCTTCCATTCTATTTAAGAGCCGTGGTGGCGCAGTGGTTAGAATGCAATACTGCAGGCTACTTCTGCTGACTGCCGATTGCCAGCAGTTTGGCAGTTCAAGTCCCACCGGCTTAAGGTTGACTCAGCCTTCCAGCCTTCCAAGGTCGGTAAAATGAGGACCCAGTTTGTTGGGGACAATATCAAAGGTGGGATTCACATACTACCAGTTCGCCCAGCACCGGAAATGTGAGCTTGTGCACGCGCATGTGTGCGACATCAAAAGCACAGCAATATAGGATGGGATTGTGTCCAGGTGGAGGGGCAGGGACAGGGGTCACCCGCAGGTTGCCCCTACCAGTTCGCATGAACTGGTCCGAACCGGCTGAATACCACCTCTGGGCAATATGCTGACTCTGTAAACTGCTCAGAGACGGCTGTAAAGCACTATGGGGCAATATATAAACTTAAATGCTATTGCTATTTGATTTGTTCCTGACTTTCATTTGTGTGTGTGGCATCTCTGACTTAAGGCAGGTCATGACACAACCGAAACAATAAAACTAAACAACCAAAACTCCCAATAGAGGACATCAACTATCCTCTATCTGACCCTCAACTCAGGGTAGAACCAATATTAAAATCCAAGCAAACCCAATAGTTCTTGTTTTATGGCTTTATCTCTTGGTTGTTTTATGGTTGCCCCCCCACCCTTTCCAATGGTAGACACAATTAATTAATATTTAATCCATTATGCCCAAAGGCTTTACTAAAGGGGACTGCCTTAATGGCCTTTGTCAATAGGGATGGATGGAGTCATCACATTCTCAAATTGCAAAAGGAGATCTTTGCAGGGACTAGGGCAATCAAACAAACGATCTCTGTGGGCTGTTATCTCTGTAGGATTTTCATGCATGAATTTTCTTTTAAACAGTCTTCCAGCTCCTGGAAGACCGAGCCTTGAAACTGCAACTCATATACATTGGAGACCAAGGGAAATCATTGTAATGCAATGCTCTGGCATTCTGTTCAGATTTTCACAGCACAATTTTCCCCCTCTTGGTAAGCTTGGGGGTGGGGGGGAAATCTCTCTCCACTGCTGGTTAAGCTCTTTTCTATTTTACCACTTCCACAAAATTTCCAGTGTGCTGCCTTCTTTGGAGTGTTGAAGTGTGACTGATAGCGTGATAAAAATATTCACCCAGACAGATTTGTAAGAATTATTCTGCAATAGTTTGAAATAAATCACACCAAGGATATGTATCTTAACTCTGAGTGCTTGATTACTTTTCAATGTGTAGCTGCACTTTTCAGCAACTTTTGATTTCTCATTAATATATTCAAATTTCAGAGCTCCCCTCCATACTTCCTTTGCTTGGCATCTCTGCAATTTATTTAACGTGAGATCATAAATTTGAGCAAATTAGATTCTATTCTCATTAAATATGAACCCTATATTTCTAAATGAACTCCACATTCCTGACATCAAATGGGGCATAAACTACAAAATCAACAAGATGAGTTGTTGATGAAACTCTTTGGGCATGATGAATGTTTTAAGGATTTTATTAAAAATGAGTTAAATGGTTTTCACATAAGTTAAGAGGAAAAAAAGTGTGATTCTGGCAATTATTAACTAAAGCAGTAGCCTTTTTTTTTTAAAAAAAAATAATAACTAAAGACGAATGAGTAGCCGTAGACTTTACTATTCCCCCAAATTTCTACTTGGCGCATGAACAAGGGACCAAATGTTATAGAAATTCAGTTGTGTCTCTTCAGTTGGTGACAATGTCTAATAAAACAAGCCAATAATAATTGGAGGAAAATGTTTTATATGTGGCGTTTGCCACTGGCAAAAATGTTTAGTAATATGTCTGCCAAATATTGGAAATGTAATTAGACCCCAGGTACTTATTATCATATGTGGTGGACATGTATGAAAGCAAGACAATATTGGGGGAAAAAAATACATAGTTGGTTGGAAAAGATTGGATTAAGCAACATATAGATCTGAAACCAGAAATATTTTTGTTGGGTATAATACCAGAGGGTTATGATAAAGGGACTATATATTTAGTTTTGCATGTATTGACAACAGGAAGGGTTGTATTTGCACAATATTGGGAAAATGAGAACACTCCATCAGATGAGGATGTAATTCGGAAAATATTAGAGTGTGCAGAGATGAATAGATTGACTTTAAAAATAAAAGACAAAGAAGACACAGAATATTACTTGAAAGGAGCCTGAGTGGCGTAGCAGGCTAATGCCTCCTATTAAGGCAGCATTTAACATCCAGCTGCCTGCAATTACTGCGAGTTCTAATCTCACCAGGCTCAAGGTTGACTCAGCCTTCCATCCTTTCTAAGGTGGGTAAAATGAGGACCCGGTTTGTGGGGGCAATAAGCTGACTTTGTATAAATATACAAAGTATGAAGGCTATTGCTTAACACATTGTAAGCTGCCCTGAGTCTCCGGAGAAGGGCGGCATATAAATATAAATAAAATAAAAATAAATAAATAAAATAGGGAATAGATTTTATGAGTGGTTAGAGATAAGAGGTAGAAATCAGATGAAGAAAGATTATTGCTATATATGAATTAAACATAAAGATGGTTTATAATTATAAATATGCCAATATAATTAACAGAATTCTAATAGAGAAATTTAGCCAAAACTATTCTGTTATATTATTACTATTATATGTGTTATATGTTACCAGTATATGCGTTAATATTTCTTTTTGATTTCTCTTTATTTTTCTTTTGTGAATGATATAGCCTGACAATATACTGTATTCAAATGTTTAATAATAATAATAATAATAATAATAATAATAATAATAATAATAAAATTGGAACATAGATTTAAGAAACTGAAAGTGGTGGAGAGAAGAATTGTTGGCAATAATACATCATCTGGGTTTCATTTTACTTCAAGATGTCTCAAAAATTGTTGGAGTGGCCCCAAAGTAGACCTGATGGAGTCCTTTTACCGTAAACTGTCTACCATGGACCTTTCATGTTTCTTAAGAAGTCCCTAAGGGGGCGTGCATAAGCGCACCAGCGTGCCTACCGTCCCTGTCCTACTGTCCCCAATTATATGTAATCATTCAATGTGTTTATGGCTATATTTTGCCTATTTATATCCTTTTATTTGTGCCAATTTCTTTTTTCATGTGTCCATGTCTGTGTCTACTTTGTTACTTGTTTTCTTATTTGTTGATAAACAAACAAACAAACAAACAAACAAATGGAAAGTCCATCCGTATCTAGTATTGCTTTGAAGGTCAGCCACACCTGGAAAATAGTGTTAACCAAAAGTATAAGAATAATATAGATGCTCCCCTCCCACTAATTAGACTAGTCACTCGTTATTGCCCTAACTCAGCATTTTAAATACACCATTTAGCTCGGAAACATGTTTTCCATCCAGCACTGAATAGGAATAGGCTGAGCTGAATGCTCAGATTATTTTTACTAGAGCTTTTTTGAAGATTAAAAACAAAATAAAAAGAGCAACGCCTGGAGATTTTTACACTTCGCACATTGCAGGTTAGAGTTTGAAAATAGCATTCTGGTTGAGAAAAAAAAAGCAGGATGAGTTAAAAAGTAATGTTAGTGATGGAGACTAAGGATGAAAAAAAGACTCAGCTAACGATGAAAATTTAATAGATTGAGAATTACATTTTGGAACAAAGGTTGAGGGGTAATAAATCTCTGAGTTGCAAGATGCAATGGAGGGGGAAAAAATAAACATACTGAAGGGAAAGAAATTCCACAATATATTTAAGGGAAATATAAAATTTAGAATGAGTGGAAATTTAGTATCTCTAATCAGTCCAATTGCTTAACAACTGTTTTCCTTCTTTGTAAAATGTTGGTGAATTTTTTGTCCCTTACAAATAATTTGGCTGTGGCCATCGACAATTGCTTTCCATTAGCAGCACTCTCTCTCTTTATCAATCCATTCATAGTTTACGCAAATAAATCCCTCTACTCGAGTTCTAAGAAACTTTACTCAGAATAAAAATAGGTGCAATCAAGCTGAATAACAACAAAGCATGGAAAAGCAGCATAGAACAGCTAAAACAAAAATAAAGCTGAAGGAGATTAAAATGCAGGAGGTAATCTTCACTTGATATTGAAATACCAGCACCAGCTGGTCGCTTTGCAAAAGGTTTTCTATAGCCGGGTTACAACAATTGAAAAGGCCATTCTGAAGTGAGTGCAATATGGTTAGGCCACCCAGTCCTGATGAGCAATTCTGCAACACCGTTTGAAAGAAGTAGAAGTTTCTGATCCATCTTTAGAGGCAGTTACACCTGTCAACATATTGGCGCAGCTTTGCATCGTTACATCCCATTGAAATGAATGGGCGATAAGGGTTTAGGATGGGTTTATCTCACCAAAACAAAAACACATTCAGAATTGTTTACTGCAGTCAATAATGAATGAGTATATAAAAATAAAGGTTTCTCTCAGTGGTGAAATCCAATTGTTTTTACTATCGGTTCTGTGGGCGTGGCTTGGTGAGCGTCGTGTGGCTTAATGGGTGTGGCAGGGGAAGGATACTGCAAAATCTCCATTCCCACCCCACTCTGGGGCCAGCCAGAGGTGGTATTTGCCAGTTCTCCAAACTACTCAAAATTTCCGCTACAGGTTCTCCAGAACCTGTCAGAACCTGCTGGATTTCACCCCGGTTTCTCTGTCAGTCACATTCGATTATAGGACATGGTGTTCATCTTGGTCGGGGGAGCCAGTCTTGTCTGAAGACATGTCCATGGTCATGTGGCCAGCATGGCTATATGCCAAAGGTGAATGGAATAGTAATAGCAACAGCACTTAGACTTATATACTGCTTCACAGTGCTTTACAGCCCTCTCTAAGTGGTTTACAGAGTCAGCCTATTGCCCCCAACAATCTGGGTCCTCATTTTACCAACCTTGGAAGGATGGAAGGCCGAGTCAACCTTGAACCTGGTGAGAATCAAACTGCCAAATTGCAGAGAGCCAGCAGAAGTAGCCTGCAGTACTGCATTCTAAGCACTGCGCCACCATGACTCTTACCAAATGCTATTACCTTCCCATCGAAGTGGTGCCTATTAATCTACTCGCATTTGCATGCTTTCGAACTGCTAGTTGGGCAGAAGCTGGAGAAAGGAATGGAAGCTCACCCCACTGCGAGGAGCTTGGGTCTCGAACCTGGGCTGTCAGTTCTCCAGCTGACAAGCATTTTTAACCATTGAACCACCGTGTCCCTTATTATTTCATGTATAATCAATATTCAGGGAGACTTGGCAAAATGTTCATTTGGAAAGTGCATTTGAAGGCAACACATTTATTTCCACACTGGATTGGAAAATGAAACAAATGACAAAATCACAAATGACAAAAAATCTGAAAGAATGGAGACCTTATATGGACTTTTCTATTTTAAAAAAAAAAGACAAAATTGAATTGATGATTTTGGACTTTTGGGATTTAAAGAAAACAAGGAGGTTTGGAGAAAAGATTAAGATGATAATTACTTGATTGAAAGAAAGGCAGATAATATAAATATATATGATGTCTTTTTCTTATCTCTCTTTTAAAACTCTTACTCTGCATCTTTGCTTTTGTTTTGTATACTTTTAGTATAACCGAAAAACTCATTTATACACACAGAGAGAAACACAAAGACACAAAAAGGGCCTAGGACAATTCGTTATGGCTAATTCGCCACAGTCAACTCACTGGGGGACAATATTTACACTAATATCAAAAAAAAAAATGGTAGAATAGAATCATTAAGGAAAGGATGCAAAAGGAGGGACAAAATGTAATGTGAATGACAAAAAGCAAAATATTTTCTAAATTATTTTAAATAATCAAATTGAATTCTTGAATTGTCCTGCAGGGAGTTTGGCTGTGGCGGATTAGCCATAATAATGAGTTGGCTGTGGCAAGTTCATATCATCTACTAAATTGTAAGGTCTTATTTGGCCTAATATTAGAGCCCTGGTGGTGCAGCGGACTAAGTGCTGTTATGTAGCACTTAGCTGCCAGCTGCCTGCAATTAGTGCGAGTTCAAATCTCACCAGGCTCAAGGTTGACTCAGCCTTCCATCCTTCCGAGGTAGGTAAATTGAGGACCCGGATTGTAGGGGCAATAAACTGACTTTGTAGAAACACCACTTATGGGGGGCCAAAAGCCCTAATAAGCAGGTATATACAAAAGAATGAAGGCTATTGCTATAAGTGCATTGTAAGCCACCCTGAGTCTTTGGAGAAGGGCGGCATATAAATTGAACTAATAAATAATAAATAAATAATAAATATTTATTTTTGATAGGATGGCTATGGACCCGTATCATGATTTCTTCACTATTGTCCTAACCCGACATAATTCACTGTTCTTTCACTAGTGCCATTTCACTTGTCCTATTCCTCTGGGTATTGCATTCATGTCTCCATAATGATTTAGTGGTCTGTGTTCTATACTTGTTGTTAGTTGTGAAGTTGTGTCTGACCCATCGCAACCCATGGACAACTTTCCTTCCTGTCCTCTACCATCCCCCGGAGACCTTTTAAGCTCATATCAACTGCTTTAGTGACTCCATCCAGCCACCTCATTCTCTGCCATCCCCTTCTTCTTTTGCCTTCAATCGTTCCCAGCATTAGGCTCTTCTCCAGTGAGTCCATCCTTCTCATTAGGGGGCCAAAGTATTTGAGTTTCATCTTCAGGATCTGGCCTTCTAAAGAGCAGTCAGGGTTGATCTCCTCTAGCACTGACCAGTTTGATCGCCTTGCAGTCCAAGGGACTCACAGGAGTCTTCTCCAGCACCAGAGTTCAAAGGCCTCCATTCTTTGGCGCTCAGCCTTCCTTATGCCTTCCTTATGGTGGCCTATATTTAGCTGATAATAATTGTTAATCTCCAGCAGGCAATTATTTTGAAAAAACACACATAATTTAAAGCTTAGATATTTTTCAAATTATAGTTTTTTTAAAAAATTTCATTATTTAAATAATTTTGTTTTAGTCCTGTTGGGCCAACAATTTGTTATTTATGTTTTAAATTAGTTGAAATGAACTATAGATGAAAGAAATTTGGACATCGTGAAATCACAGATTAACAACAAAATAAATTTGTTTAACTGGGTGCAGATCTACACATGCTAAAAATCAAAACAGAAGCAAAGAGAATCTGTTGAGTACAACTTTTTGGCAATGAAAGAAGAATTTCCCTTATATACAGTTTCCTTCTAAAACGTATTACTTTTTTTTCCCCTTGGTATTTATTTTCAAATTTTCTCTGGCATCAACCTAACCATTTCCTGATGAAATGTGTTCTTCTTTGCTTATATCTTGCATCCTGCATTCTCTAAATCTCAGAAGCTGTCTCTTGAGAGTTCATTCCCCTTTAAAATGCTATGAAATGTATTTTATTTATTTTATAAAATGGTGTTTCTAGTGTTGAGCGTACATTTCCTCACTTGCACAAAAAAAAAATGTTATTAGGCAACGAGTATCTGTGAATTAAAGAAGAAATATACACATTTGTTGTTGAAGGCTGAGGATAATTTTTCATTTGGATTAACAACATTTTCCCCCCTGGATCAGATAAAGTTTGTTTGATGCATTCTTTGGAACTGTCCACATTAATTATCCAGAGTCAGATGCTGCCTTGATTTTCCACATTATACAGTAGTGGCCAAAATTGTGGAAACCTTTTGGGAAAAGTGTATTTTTGAGGTTTGATGGCTAATAAAACCACTTTTTCTTGGAGTTTCAAGATAATCATATTCCACTGCTGGAATGGCCTGGAAATAGCCCAGATCATAATCCAACTGAAAATCTATGGAGCTGACTAAAGAAACTGGCTAGTTAGAAGTGACCCAGCAATAAAACCCAGTTAATAGAAACAATCCTTCAATCTTGGTTTCACATTATAACAGCTGCAGAACTAAAAGACTTGGTTCACTCCATGGGAAGACATTGTAAGGCTCTAATTCATGCTAAAGGTTACCCAACTAAGTATTAACTGAAATGGTGATATTTTTTGTATATCTCATTTTTTCTATGGTGATCATATTTGCATATCTCATTTTTTCTACGTGTTTCACTTTTCTTCTTTATACAGTAACTGCTATTCTAATAGCAAATCCTTCATAAAAGTGATTGCATTACATTCTTGATTAATTTATCATTCCATTGATATATACTTTTATAGTACTACTCGGAAAAAAAAGTGGTTTTATTAGCTAGTTTTAGAAAATACACTTTCCCCAAAATTTTGGCCACTACTGTAAGTAGGAGCACAACCAGGCTTGCAAGATTCTATTATTACAGCCCATCTCAATGAAATAACTTATTAGTCTAATTGCTTCCTCTGTACTTTTCAACTGTAAGGAATGCAATATCCAGTTTGGTTGCCTTGCGTGTAGACTTTTAGCTACTCTGTTAAGAAGGATGTTGCCTGGGATATACCATCATGAAGGTAGTCTGCTCTTCATACCCTTCGTATCTCATTGCAGCCACCCCAGAAGCAGTAAATGATTAGCTTCCTTTTGATATTGAATTATAACAACTATCCCATGGAGACTGTGGCACCATATTTTTTAAAAATATTTTTTTTAAAAAAATTATTTTAATGCAAACATTCCATCTTTCATTAAACAGTGTGGGTATAAAATTCTTTGTGTCTTAACAGTTAAATTTACCACCATATTCATTTCTTACATTCATTCTTATATTAATACTAATTGGCAGCATATTACCGGGCTTTTATTATGGAAGGGTCCTTTCGAACTGTGTTATTCCCCCCCCTCTCTCTCTCTTGCTCCCTCCCTCCCTCCCTCCCTCTCCCTTGCTCTCTCTCTCTCCCTCTCTGTCTCCTGATGCTTCATTTAAACTTGAATGACCTCTGTAGCAGGGGTGAAATTCAAAATTTTTCCCTACCGGTTCTGTGGGCGTGGCTTAGTGGGCATGGCAGGGAAAGGATATTGCAAAATCTCCATTCCCACCACACTCTGGGGCCAGCCAGAGGTGGTATTTGCCGGTTCTTCGAATTATTCAAAATTTCCGCTACTGGTTCTCCAGAACCGGTTAGAACCTGCTGGATTTCACCCCTGGTCTGTAGATACCACATGCTAAATACATAAATAAAATCTCAATGAAAGTAGTTTTGAAGTGGATTTACTGGTCTGGTCTACGTCAGCAAGCCCCAATCTTTTGGGCCCCAGCGACTGGTTCCATGGACAGAGGTTTTTCCATAAACCTAAGGAGGCATGGTTTCATGTGCTGCCTGCATCCCACAGATGGGACTTTTCTTGTTTGTGCAGCCTGATTTCTGGCATGGGTTGGATGAGAAGACCACCAAGGTCCCCTCCAACTCTTGTTATTTTGTGAAGTATAGCTTCTTGGATGAGAAGCGAGATGTCTTGGATGACAAACAGAAAACATTTCTACCTTAGGGAAAAAAAAACATAGTCCAGTTGCCGTGATGTCATTACCAACATTATATAGTCAGAAAAGGTTACTGAAGATGGTAACCTCAATCAACAATCAGAACCTAACCTGATAAAATAAAAAACTTGATGGGGGAAAAAACCAATCAGAACCTAACCTAGAGTCAGAATTAAGAATATTTTACAGATCTAATTAAAGTGCCTCACTTGGCAGAATGTGGTGCACAACTAGAGCAAGGAATGAGTAGTCACTATTTCCTGTGACTACCACTGAGCAGTGGCTCAGTGGCTAAGAGGCTGAGCTTGTTGATTGAAAGGTCAGCAGTTCAGCGGATCGAATCCTTAGTGCCGCGTAACGGGGTGAGCTCCCGTTACTTGTCCCAGCTTCTGCCAATCTAGCAGTTCGAAAGCACATAAAAAATGCCAGTAGAAAAATAGGAACCACCTTTGGTGGGAAGGTAACAGCGTTCCGTGTGTCTTTGCATTTAGTTATGGTAGCCACATGACCACGGAGACATCTTTGGACAGCGCTGGCTCTTGGGCTTTGAAACAGAGATGAGCACTGCCCTCTAGAGTCGGGAACAACTAGCACATATGTGCAAGGGGAACCTTTACCTTTACCTTACTCTTTGCAAGCAAAGTGAGAGCAGAGATGCAATTAGTTTTCTCACTTTTCCCCAAACTTTCAAAGTTATCGACTAATTCCTATAGGAACTTTTCAGGTGATATATTGAGCTGAATATATTTAAAATGGGATCCATCAAAATTTATCTGAGATTTCCCATAAATAGCTGTAATAAATGTGTCCGTGTACCTCTTAATTAAAAATCTAAAAAAAAATTCTACTTTGCTGTAAATCAGGACGGAACCCATAAATTATGACACTTCTATTATACCATCTACATAAACTCTTATTCTGCCTACGTACCTATAATCTCAGAGAGAGAAATCCAGGAGTTTGTTATGCCTGGACACTGATTTTTTGTTTGAAGGTCAATAAAGATATCACAGTGTGAAGTTCAGAGGTTTTAAAAGAAACAGCAGGGAAAGTGATTGTAACACAGAAGTTATTAACTGTAGGCTCCTTGACCCCATCTTTATAGCTGACCCCCTACAGCTATAGGAATCCTCTAGTGCTCTTTCCCTAATTATGTAGAAGTAAACCCTTGAATTGATCTACCTCCGTAGTTTATTTTTCTCATTTGCCTAGTATCAAGGTCCTTAGATCTGTTGACTCTACTTGACATGAAATATTTTAATCCATGAAAACGATAAGCGCTGAGCTACATCTCCCATCAGTTTTCTTGTAGGATTGAGGAATTGGCAAGCCTCTATTTTCTGTTTTAAATCCCAGGCAAACAATTTGACAGCACTTTCTGGTAACAAGAATCCTGATTACACAGAGATCCCATTTGCGTCTCTTTACATTTAGATCAACACACTTTAATATTATCGAGGGCTTCCTGAGGTAAACTGAATTTTCAGGAAATCTCCAAAGAAAACGCTTTCTCCCCCCCTCCACCAATTTTTAATACAGTTCAGTCACCATTCCACTGTGAACACAATATTGTTCCCATACTGTAAAACAAGAAAACACAACGCTACATAGTGGAATTAATTATAAAACTACATAGTAAAATTTAACTAAAAGCATAAAGGGAAAGGAGCTCCCATCTATGTGAAGTGCACAAACTGATGGGCATTTTGTTTAAGGGTTTACTAAAAGAAAATACTTTGTTGTTAAAATCACAAGTCCAGAAATAATTTAACTGTAGATTGAAACCGTCTTTCAAAACATATGTCCCTTTTTTAAAAGTGGGTAGTGAGGTGGAGTTCTAATGGAGTTTTAAGTAGGATTGTTTTCAGAGCAAATATCATTTGTTATGAGGTATAAAAGAAACACCAGCTGGTTGTTGTTGTTGCTGTTGTTGTTGTTGTTATTGCAATTCGAAATTACCATATTTTTCAGAGTATAAGATGCATTTTTTCTCCCAAAAAAGAGGGTGAAAATCTGGGTGTGTCTTATACTCCAAATGTAGCCCCACCCAGCTTCTCAAATTGAGTTTTCAGTGGCTGAAAAAAGCATCAGAAACGAAGCTTAAGAAAAGAAGCCCCCAAACAGAGCTTCAGAGGCTTTTTTTCTGAAACTGTTTCGGAGGCTTTCAGAGGCAGAAAGAAAAGTTTTTTCTGAGACAGAGTTTCAGAAGTTTCAGAGGCAGAAAAAAAAGCAAAAAAAAAAAAAAGCAAGGCACAGAGCTCACAACCAACGAACCTGTTGCTAAAATTCACCTCTGGGAACAGCTGATTGGGGGTATTCCAGGAGGCCGATTCACCTGTCAATCAGCTTTTTTCTTATTTTCCTCCCTAAAAACTAAGGTACGTCTTATACTCCGGTGCATCTTATACTCTGAAAAATACGGTAAATATTATCACTATAAAGAGAACACTTTCCTTTCTATAAATTTATTTCAATAGATCAAGATTCCAAATTAGTATCTTTAGTTCCTGACCAATCATGTACAATACAGCATGGAGAGTATTTAGATGAAAATATGATGTAGACTTATGATTAAATCATGCTTGGAGTGGGTAATTTATCCCATTATTTATGGAATTAAATTGTCTACCATCTAAAGCTTATTACTCTAGCCAGCTTACCAAATTTACACAACAAAAGACAATATCACAGTTGTAGTCAATTAGAATAATGATTCTAATTCGATCCTTGAACTATTAATGCTAATGGCCCTCATCCTTATGGAAACCATGAGGATGAGGGCCATCCATGTTTGAAGAAGAGATATTTTGGAGAATTGCAGATGTCAGGTCTTAGTTTTTGCTAAGTTGTTTACTTCATTATACAGAGAAGCTGGCACTCTGTAGCTAAGATAAAGAAGCACAGAAATAGTCAATCACCTTCCTTGGTGGCAATCCAAGGACATTGGGTGTTACCTTAGAGATATTGGGTGTTTCCTGAGCAACTTTCCATGACCCTGAAGGTCTGCTGAGGTAACGGTGCCAACTTCACATATGTTCCCTCAAGGCTGTCATTAGATTCCTGATCAATAATTATGTTAAGAGCAAGAAGTTAAGTATAGATAGTCCTTGCTTAGAGACTGTTTCCCTTTGTGACCATTCAAAGTTATGACAATGATTCAAAATTTATGACCTTTGCAGTATTCCTCAGTCATAGGATCACCATTACAGTCATTAGCTATAGCTATATTAATTATAAGCGGATGCAATGGTTCAGTGGTTAAGGATGGTGAATTTGTCAGCTGGAAAGCTGACAGCCTAGGTTCGAGACCCAAGGGCAGCATGATGGGGTGAGTTCCCGTTCCTTGCTCCAGCTCCCGTCCTTGCAGTTCCAAAGCATGCAAATATGATAGGTAGATAAATAGGTACCACTTTGGTCAAAGTAACAACATTCCATGCATCTCAGCATAGTCATGCTGGCCACATGACCATGTAAATGTCTTCAAACAATGCTGGGTCCCTCGGCTAAAAAACAGGGATGAGCACTGCCCCTAGAGTCAGACACGGCTGGATATGGGAAACCTTAATATTAACTATATTGTTCACCAGCAAACCAGAAGTAGTGCATTTTGGGACTGCTTATATAAAAAAAAATCCTGTTGCTGATCAACACTACATTTTTCTGATTTGCTGCTTCTCCCAAATCGGCTGATGAGTTTTATCATAGCTGTAATTTTAAGGAACATTGCCCACTGAAACGAGAAAGTTACTAAAATGCATTATGCCAAATCTTGTTTCTGTTGAATAAACTTTAGGGGAAATCAGGCTGTTCCTTGCGAAACTCTTTCTTTGGTATTTTCTCTCTCGAGCGTGCTCGTCTCCACTTACTCGAAGTGAAAGAGATGAATATGGAAAACATATTCAGTTTAACATTTGAGTCGTCAGCCTGCCTCTTGCAGTCCATTTTCGGAGTCTAATGATAACATTTGTTAAATGAAATAGCCCTTTCTGTTAATCTACGCTTTCTGATTGGATTAATAATAATGGAGACTCTCTTGTGGTGATTGAGAATAAAATGTTAAATGTCTGGTCCTTCAAGCGGCTGATATGGTAAGCATTCAACACTACTGAATTACCATATTGTGTGAGGACAGGAAACACACAAAGAACAATCTATGCTGCAGATTAGTGACAAAGAAGGAACCTGATTACCAGCAGTAGTTGTCGCTGCTTTGTGTTCACAAAGAATTCCTATTGTGTGTCCCATGCAGCATCTGGTCACGGTCCAACAAAACCGACTAGTAGGTGTGCTCCACTCCCACTTTCAGGAGTTTTCAGGAGCTGAACCTGTGATCGTCTGAATGTAAAATATTCTGCAGGGCTGCAGCATCTTCTGGATCTATCCTTTGTCAGAAATCCATGTATTAATAATAACCGGAACAGACAGTTTCTAACAGATGTGCCAACGTAAAGATCCTTATAAATATAATTTGTCTGAAAAGGAAATGGTAATAACTTCAACACATATATGCAAACACAAGTGTGGAGAGAGAGAGAGAGAGAGAGAGAGAGAGAGAGAGAGAGAGAGAGAG
>WNWU01000063.1:5106274-5121889 GCA_012654045.1 Ptyas mucosa | reverse complement strand
CTCCTTCTCCTTCTCCTTCTCCTTCTCCTTCTCCTTCTCCTTCTCCTCCTCCTCCAAAAATCTTGATTTAACTTAGTTTTATGTTGTGTTTCAATGTATCTTGATACAACTACCATGGTTGAAGACCATTGATGATGCTCCCCAACACACACACACCAATAAATAGAAGTAGACTTAGTAAAGCAATCAACCCTTACAATCTTTGTTAAAGAGATCCATTTTACAGATTTTCTAAAAGCAAGGAGAATAAGACTGGAGCTGCTTCAGAGGGAATGTTTTTCATAACTAGAAGAAAGTCTTCTTCAGTGTGCCAGAAAGATGGGTCTCTGGCAACAGGATGTCTTCTAAAGGACCTCCACTGCAGATCTTAAGAGTTGAAATAAAGCATAAAGGAGAAACAAGCTCAGATCACTTTGTCTTGAGCAATACAATATTTATAATTGTATAGGACTATATTAATAATTTTATAAGATTATTCTCTATATTTTTCTTCTTATTAAATATTACAGTTAATCCTAGATTATTTTGTAGTGGCTGTAGGAGGTGCAATCTGCAAGCTGTTCCCAAACTCATAGTCCTTTATATTGACATTAAATAATAATAAACCAAAAATAATATATTTTATTACTATATCTCAATATAGGACTTTAACATACATGAATTTAAATAATATTCTTTCTTTGACAATAACAGTTTTATTACTTGTTAAAGAAGTCACACACACACACACTCCCATCTGAACAGCAATCTCAGGATAGGAATATTTGTTGCTGAAACAAGTCAGTGTTAAAGCCAACCCCGTATTGCAATTAAACTAGGAAACAAGATTTAAGCCTCATTTCTGAAACTTGCCAAGTGGAATCCATTCATTTCTTCTTCAGCCTAATAATTTCTTGCTTGCTTTCCAGCTTTTGTGACAATTTCAATAAACCTTTCATGTCACAATCAATATTGGCTTTTGCAGTCCAACTTTGGCTGGAAAAAAAAACATCCTCTTTATTTTAGGATTTAGAGGTTAGCAGTCAATCTCATCAACAGTGGGATGAGGAATGGGGAGAAGCAACTCACAGGCCAACATCAGTTGAAATGGTGCCTGTACTTTTATTCTTCAAGTTACATTTGTCTTGCTTTAATTTCATTATAGCTGGAAAAACAATGGAATCAGTTCTAAATTACATTTTTTCTAGTAAAAGTCTGTAGAGATTCTCCGTCATCCAGGTCATGGTTGTCCCAAAAGTGCTTTTTCATGAAGAAACTGGATTTTCTTGTGTTTTTTTTTTCTTTTCTTTTGAAGACGGTTTGCTTCTCATCCAAGAAGCTTCTTCAGCTCTGACTGGATGGTGGGAATGGAAGGGTTTATATTTTTTTTTGTCAGAATATTCGTGACTGGGAAGACATGGTAACAAGGTCAGCCAATGAATAGGCATAGCAACTAAGTCAGCCAATTGGGAGCTGAGACAGACAGGAGCCAAGGCGTGTCTTAGTCTGCAGCTTCTGAGTCTGTAAAGAGAAACTAAAACCAATGTGCCTGAACTTGTCTGCTGATCTGAGCTGAAATGAAACTGTTCTCTGCTGTTGGCATTGTATATATATATAATCTTGTATATAAAGAAGTTAATGAATCCTGCTGAATCAGTTTATCTGTGTGTGCTTCTGGATTTGATTTTTGCAAGAAACTCTGACATCCTTGCAGACAGCTGATAATCGGCATCCTTTTAGAGCAGGGGTGTCAAACTCAAGGCCCACAGGCCGGATCTGGCCCACAGCAAAGGACCAGCCCGCAGTGCCTCTGTCAGCAAAAAAGGAGGCTGTGAGGGCTGCAGGCAGCCCTCTGGAGCTCTGTTTTTGCTGGCAGAGGGTTGAAGAGGCAGTCTCAGGCAAAAACGGAGCTCGGGAGCCTGTTTTCGCTGGCAGAGTGCTGACAGGCGCCTCTAACACGAGTGACGTTGAGCTGGCCCTACCCACCCTGGGCCCCGAGGTCAAACACGATCCCGATGTGGCCCTCAATGAAATCAAGTTTGACACCCCTGTTTTAGAGGGTCATTGAAGCACTTGGAGTCTGTGTCTTCAGGGTCACCTGAGTAGTGCTTAATGGTTCCTGTAGTCTGCATTTTTTCCCCTCTCTGGAAATCCATTCCTAGAGAAAGAAGAAAATCCACTTACCTCCTGAAAAAGCACCTTTGGCATTTTTTTCAGTGCATAATCCATCTAAAGCAGTGGTCCCCAACCTTTTTGGCATTAGGGATCAGTGTCACGGGAGATAATTTTCCCATAGACCCGTGGAGGGGAAGAGAAGCACACAACCTAGATTACATATATGCTGAGTTTACAGTAGTTTTGCAAAATCTAACACATACTCTCATCTCTCTCCCTCTCTCTCCCTCCCTCCCTCCCTCTCTCTCTCTCTCTCTCCCTCTATATATATATATATATATATATATATATATATATATATATATATTGATGCTATAGAGCACTGCACACCAGAACAACTAGACACAAGAACAGTTTTTACGCGAATGCCATCACTCTGCTAAACAAATAATTCCCTGTCAAATAAAACACTGTCAAACTAGTTATTAAGTCTGCATTAAGTCTCAAGGTTGACTCAGCCTTCCATCCTTTCAAAGGTAGGTAAAATGAGGACCCAGATTGTGGGGGCAATAAGCTGACTTTGTATGAATATATACAAAAAGTATGAAGGCTATTGCTTAACGCATTGTAAGCCGTCCTGAGTCTCCGGAGAAGGGCGGCATATAAATCAAATTAAAAAAAAAATACTATTACTCTTCTCATCGTTCCTATCACCCATCTCCTCCCACTTATGACTGCATGACTGTAACTTGTTGCTGTATCCTTATGATTTATATTGACTGTTTCCTAATATGATTTGATTGCTTATTTGTTCCCTATGACTAGCTTTAAGTATTGTACCTTATGATTCTTGACAAATGTATCTTTTCTTTTATGTACACAGAAAGCGTATGCACTGAGGACAAATCCCTTGTGTGTCCAATCACACTTGGCCAGTAAAGAATTCTATTCTATCCTATTCTACAATATGCTCTCATGCTTAATGATTCTAATGATTTAAATGAGTTTGGGCCAATCTGGAAAACTACAGTTTTTTCTACTCCAGTATATATAATGGGGCTCCAAACTTTGTAATTTTAAGACTTCTGGACTTCAACTTCCAAAATTCCTCAGCTGCCATGGCTGACTAAGGAGTTATCAGAGTTGAAGTCCACAAGTTGCCAAGTTTGGAGATCCCTGGTTTAGATTATGTTTCTGACTGGTGAGGATTGAAGGGTGAATGTTATAATCCAGATGCATGCATGTTTTTATTCAATTAATCAGTGAAGATTTGATGAATGTGAAGAAACTTAGCACCCACCTCTCTTAGAAGAATGAAATATTTTAGGAAATATTAAAAAGACAGAATATTATATTTCCGTGGATGAGAAAAGGAGAAACATGTTTTTAAAGACAGAGAGCAGCTTCTTGCCCCCAGCAGATATTTGGTGCCCATTAAATATCCAGCCTATCTACAAAACAAAAGACCTCAGCTGCAGGCTGATGGGAATAAGACCTGACCCTCAGGACATGAAAGGATTAGCCCTCTACCCATCTAGCGACAGAACTCACAAAATGGCACCTGGGGATATTACATCAGTCCAAGGTTCAACCAACCTTAATTCAGACAAACATGACTCTACATGGCAAAAAATAGGATACAATACTTGCACAGGAACAGGAAACTCAAAGGCAAGGCCCAAGAAAGGTATAATTTTATGTATACGTATATGTATATGTATATGTATATCTATCATCTATCTATCTATCTATCTATCTATCTATCTATCTATCTATCTATCCTCCATGTGGTCAGCTGCCCAGAATCACATGTGCTTGATGGTTCTGCTTCACCATTAAACCATCCTTCCAAGCAGCCTCCATGTTTTCAGTGTCTTTCTCTCCACTTGGAAGGGAACACAGTTGGACATTTCTTCCAACAAATTAAATGGGGAAACATTTTCATCATGACACTTTGATATAAAGGCAGTTGCTAGCATTTGTAGCCATCTGCATGCTGAATGCTGCTAACTAGAAAAAACAAAATCCTGACGATGACCCTTTCTATATAAATGCTCTATCAGATAGATGATAGATAGATAGATAGATAGATAGATAGATAGATAGATAGATAGTTAGATAGATAGATAGAAGGGAGAGAAAGAAAGGACTAAAGAAAGGATGAAAGGATGAAAGGATGAAAGGAAGGAGGGAGGGAGGGAGGGAGGAGAGGAAAGGAGGAGGGAAGGAAAAGAAGGGAGGGAGGGAGGGAGGGAAGGAGGGAGGAAGGAAGGAAGGAAGGAAGGAAGGAAGGAAGGAAGGAAGGAAGGAAGGAAGGAAGGAAGGAAGGAAAGGAAGGAAGGTGAGGAAATAGATAGATAGATAGATAGATAGATAGATAGATGAGAGATGAGAGGTGAGAGATACTGTAGATGAGAGAGAGAGAGATGAGAGATAAAGTCTGAAGAGGTCATCTATTATATAATCAAGACAGTATTTTAACAGAAGTCGCCTTTAAACTTAAGAATTTGAAATGCTAATAATAATTATTGCAATTTTCTTTTCCCCATTGTATGCCTTCATGAAATTTGCCTATTCTTGCATTGGACTGACTGATATAAAATGATGTTTTAGGACCGAAAGAGAATTGCACTTAAAAGTAGCAATTCCCTCTGACCCAGATGAGATTCCTGGAAAATATTGCTTGGAGGAAACCTGGAATGGCTTTTTGCATGAAATATACCAACTTGTGATAATAGTTGCTGTAGCTTAGTTTATGCTCCATTAATACTTCTTACCACCTTATCTGCAAACGTAGCACATGGATGTCTTCTTTACACAAGCAAGCATCTCTGGAGGCTGCAAATTATGGGTGTACATATATGTGCACTAAGACGTTTTAGTAAATGCCACTGAAATAACATTTTCCAAATGATCGGAACAAGTGGTTTTAAAAATATTTTTTTTAAAAAAAAAAATAACCTGTGCAGCCTCTTTTATATGGAATTATATTGGTGGGGTTAAATTCTTTGCTTGTTTTCTTTTCAGCTGTTAGGGACGAACGTAGTACTGAGGTTTGCTGTGCATTATGAATTAAAATATGACTGAGTATGTCACGTAACATTGTCTGCTTCTTAGTCTGATTCTCATCCTTTTAGGGGAGTCCTATTTTCTACATTGAGCATAAGCTAAAAGTTTCCATTTTTGGACTCGTGAGCTCTGTTTTTTTCCTACAAATTTAGTCGTATTCACAAGGACATGGGCACATTCTGTATATAGAAATCAAATACCTAGAAATCAATATGTTGCAAGAATGATAAGACTTAGACTTAGAAGAACTTTTTTGTCACTTTGAATGTACACTAATTGGCATACAGTAAAATGAAATTTCATTGCATACAGCTCTCAGAGGGTCACCACCTCCAATGTACACTACATCATCATCATCATCATCATCATCATCTCCTTTTAATGACCCATAATCATTTTGGGGGTGAAACCTGGGCAACTGAATGGAGCTAGCAGGGTGTTTTAATGGCGTGCGCCATTCCTATCGTCAAAGCAGAGTTTTGTTCAGCAGATATATTCTCATTGTGCCCAGAGAGAGAAATATCTGCCTCTCCCTAGGATTGAACCCACAGCCTCCTGATTGTGAGGCAAGAGCTCCACCTCTAGGCCACTGCACCACTCATTCCTCCAATGAACACTACATAAACATGATTAAATAAATAAATACAAAATTATGCATATACCCACATATATTATATGACGCAAAGAAACAACACAGTCTAATTCGGTAGTATACATATACATGATGAGAAAAAACAAATCTTGCAAGTTTACTAGATGGACAGCATAGGAAACAAAGCTGTTACAGAATCTGGAAGTCCTGCTAGTAATACTTAGAAACCTCCTGCCAGACGGGAGCAACAGAAACAGACCGTGAAATGGGTGTGTGGGGTTTCTAACAATGGGTGTGTGGGGTTTCTAACAATGCTTTGAGTTCTAAGTACATAGCAACAGTATCCTCTCTCTCTCTCTCTCTCTCTCTCTCTCTTTCTCTCTCTCTCTCTCTCTTTCTCTCTCTCTCTCTCTATGTGTGTGTGTGTGTCATTCAAATACAACAACAATAGAAATGCCAATAATATTTGTTACCTTAATTAAGCTTACATACTCCTAGTATTAATGCTCCTATTTGTATTAAGATATAAACCTTCATTATTTAATTATTCAATATTTCAATGTATCATTTTAATGCCAATTACAACATTGTTTAAGCATGCATACTTAATACTATCTTTCAACCTCTAATCTTTCCATTTAGTTCTTTAAATTATTCTATTTAATCAAGCCATCCTTACTAATCCTAGTATAGTATACATATTGTATTAAAATCCAATTTCCTTACTCCATCCTAACAACAATCACCATATTATTTAAACATATTAAATCCATCTTTCAACCCCTAATCTTCCATCTATTTATTACTTTTATAATATGTATATCTTTTATTTCTACTTCCATTCTAACTTTTAATCAGGCCCCCATTATATTAAAGAAAGAAGGGGAAAAAACCCAAGAATTAACATTTCCTTTCTTCTTGCCCGTTTTAATATTTCAATTCTTATTTGTTTGTTGGCATACCTCCCATACTTCTCTCTTGGATCTTTGTCTCTATTTATCTCTGCATTTTTGCTGTTTAGTCTAAGTATTCCTCCCATCTCTATCCTCTTATACTGCCAAGCTTCCAGGGTACTGCCCAAACCCCCTGTCTCTTTTTCAATGGTATCTTCCCATTCCATTTTTAAATCTCTTAAGATACTTTTCCCCTGATTTGTTTCATTAATCATTATGGTCTTTATTGTCTTCTCTCTTGTTTTGCTTCTTGATTTATCTATTCTGTCTTTTCCTCCATTCTTTCCATTGTCTCCTCCGTCTCCTGGGCATCTTGGTTTTTATTCATTGTCCCTTGTAGAATATTTTCTATTTTCCCATTTATGCTTTGCATTATACTGTTTATCTCCTTAATGCAAGTCCTTAATGTTTTTGAACATCAACAATATTTTTTTTGCACTTCCACTCATTTCCCCCATATGAAGCCTCTCATCTTATTTTAATAAGATCCACTTTTACTCAATAGTTCAACAGCCATATATTCAGACCTAATGTTGTTCCTAAAAGAATACTATAGTCACAATTCTTTTATATCCCAGGGTTGTTGGATCAGATGTTGAGGTACTCCAAAGATCTTCTGATTTCCCTTCTATAAATTTAATAGCATTCAAACATTGCTTTATTTAAGTATCTTCCTTATTCTAACTGTTGAACTTTTTATAGTCATAAGGTAGATAAGTATAGAACAGTAAATATTACCACAGTTCTCCAAATAAATGTTGTTTACTTTTCTAATCAAAAATTTTCCCAGGATTGTAGAGTATGGTATATTTTCCTACATCAGTAGATGGCGCTCTCAGTTTAGGTTTCAGTGTTGTCTCAGTTCTAACAGCTATTAAATCCAATTTAAATTTGATTTATAAGAGCAAAGTCAATTATTAAAGTAGATAGATCCAGCATTATGAAATACCTTTCCAGAATAATGCCTACCCAATTTAGCCATCTAATTTTCTATGCTTTAAAATGTTTAACTTTTCCTCTGTTAGTTCTTTTCTTTCAGGTCTGTAGTTTTTCTCTGTGATTATTCACCGCTTTAATAAATAGTTAAGAGTCTCTTTCAGATTTTTCTCCTCTTTTCTTTTTAAGGTTAGGTTTTGAGTAAAAAAAGGAATCACCTCACCCAGTTCCATTCACTATTCATTTACACCGCTCCTGCACTTTCTTTGTTGCCTCGGCTGTCCCAGCTTCATGGCAACCACTTTTTGGCTGCCTCTTCTCATTGTGAAGGAGAGAGGGAAAAAACCCCTGAAACATACAGGAGAGATTGTGACTCTCTCTGACCTGCAGGGCGCCCCTCTTTTCTTCACTACGCTTCCAGGGTGGCTTTAGTTCCTTTCAAAGCCTTCTAATCTGGAGACCTGTTCCTCACATCCAATATTGCCATGACATCAGCTGGAAGTAGTAGTATCCTGAATGACAGGAAGCGAGCTTCCTATAATCTTCTTGGCTGTCCTCACCACTCTCTGTATGGACTTTCTATTAGAGGCACTGCTGCCACCAAACCAACAGTGATGCAGTTTGTTAAAACACTTTCAATTGTGCCTCTGTAAAAAGTGGCCAGGACAGAAGGAGAAAGATATGCTCTTCTCATCTGACGCAGGAAATGCAGACACTGGTTTGCACGCTTCACTAAGGATGATGTGTGGAGAGACTAGTTCAGATTGTTAGTTATCTGCATCCCCAGCTATTAATACTATTGACTACCCTACAGCTGCATCTTTGATACTGAGTGGAGTATGACCATGCTGGCTCTTTCTAAAATCTATGATGATCTCCTTTGCTTTATTAACATTTAGAACCAGGTTACTTTTATTGCACCAGTCCACCATATGTAAGGTGACATAATGCTGTCAAAACACACCCTCAATCTTGTGGAATGTTTCTCATGCAAATATTCTGAACCACTTGAAATCCAGTTATATAGCTGCCTTTATTAAATTGTTCTGTCTAGATTAGTGAGTAATGTATATCTTATCAAAAATGTGTCAGTAAAGAGATGGCTGTAAAAAAATTAAAAAGAAGTGATGGACTGGGAATAGTGATGGATCAGCCTCAAAGAAAGCAAAGTTGGTTGGCAGAAGTCAATTGACATCCTGATTGTAAGATACTCTTGCTTAATAGCTTCATGGATGCTAGGTCTGCCAATAAGGATAATGATTGGTTCATGGTTGAGACAATATGGCTGGGACACCAATGTGCTATTTCGAAATAGCACATTGGTGCTATTTTTTAAAAATAGTTTTAAAAAACATGGTCCAGATGGTGTTCATAAATTCAAAGACTATGTTCTGGAGAAGGTCCACCTTCATATCTGACCTTCAGAACAACTTCAGAGGAATGTCAAACAGGGAGTGTTATGGCATTTGCATTTCATAAGTGTAAAAGTAAAAAACAAATGATAATCTTATAATGTATTTCTTAACTTAGTTTCTTAGCATCCTATTTCTTAGTGAACAGGCATATATGATAGGTTAGAGCCGTGATGGCGAACCTATGGCACGCGTGCCACAGGTGGCACGCAGAGCCATATTGGTGGGCACGCGAGCTCAGCTAATTTTTGGGCCTTCTAGCCCACTGGAAGTCGGCAAACAGGCCACTTCCAGCCTCCAGAGGGCCTCCGGGGGGGATGGGGAAGGCTGTTTTCACCCTCCCCAGGCTTCTAGAAAGGCTCTGGAGCCTGGGGAGGGTGAAAAAATGGGCCTATTGGGCCCATCGTGCCATCACGTGCCAAAAACAGGGGAAGTGCGGGGGGGTTGCACACATATGCGCAGGGGCGGGGCACATAGAATTATGGGTGTGGGCACACACGCACATGACCCCTCGCGCTCCCCCCACTTTTGGCACGCAATGGCAAAAAGGTTAGCCATCACTGGGTTAGAGTATATCGGATGTGTCAGAATTATAATTCCAAGCACATATACTTTTCTTTTGGTCTTCTTAATTAGAGCTTCTGGACATTATGATTCTTACAATTTTGTAGACTACAGTTTTCCTTATTTTTTTTTCTTGAATGAAGTGAATGTAGTAAACTATTGTTTTTGTTTAAGTTGAGACATTTTTGGGATGTGGTCTCCCTGAGGGCCGGTTCAGGTGAACCAATAGTTAAATTGTTGGTTGGCTCCTCCCCGTTCCTCCCTGCCCCTTCCAGGAGTCCCCATGTGCCCCATTTTAGCTCCCAGGTAAGTGCAGGGAGGCCTACTAGGCCCAAAATGGGGCACGGGGGGGGGTGCAGCATGTCCCCCATTCAGCCTATTTTCACCCCCAGGAGGCTGCAGGGAGCCCTCCTAGGCCCAAAAAGGAGGGCAGGGATGGGGCAGCCTCCTGTGGCCTATTTTCACTCCCAGGAGGCTGCAGAGATGCACCCCTCCCCACAGCCCATTTTCGCTCCCAGAAGGCTGCAGGGAGCCTACTAGGCCCAAAATGGGGCATGGGGGGGGACTGTGTGGCCCCCCCATGGCCCATTTTTGCTCTTAGGGGTCAAGTGCTGCAGGAGGCCGAGTGCTGCCTGTCACATCCCCTAGCCAAGCCCACCATGGCCACGCCCACCCAGACGGTCATTAGGGCAGAGAACCGGTTGTTAAATTATTTGAATCCCACCACCGATTATAACTCATCTTTTCTGTGTACTAATCCTGGTGTCGTGCTCTTAGTTGCTCAGTCTCTCTAGCAAGCCAGTGTTTCTTTAGCAAGATTTATGGAAGGAGGTGGGATAAAGTTACACAAATCTCAGCAAGTGGGTTATTTTTCTCTTTTAGAATCCAATTCCTCTCCCAGGTTCCTAAGGCAAAGACTTCCTCAGCTTGTTACTCCTGGTTCAATAGTGATTTGATGAGGATTTTTTTTAAACTGATAACAGAGGAATGTCCATAAGTGATGAGAATGTAAATCTCTCCATGCCTCTGAATTTACCTCACAGCCAAAGAGACAATAGAATCTTTTAAAACGCACTGAGAGAAAAATTGAAGTTTCACTCAGTTCAGGTGAAAGTGCTATTATTTGGAGAAAGTACTGGTCTGAATATCATTTCTATCTATATCAGGCTGCTAATATCTATTTTGACTTTTTAAAAAATAGTCATTTTTGCCTTAACACTATGTTTCACAGAAATAAATAATCATTTCTCCTGAATAAAATGAACCCAACAGCTACGGATAGCAACTGTTGAAACATATCCTCATTATTTTTTTATTTTATTATCTTCTTTTCCCATACATACAAATGCATGTGATTTCCACTCTTTGAAATTAATATAGCAGTATCAAGTTGTTGGAAATAAAGTGGTTTCCTAGCTATTCCGCACAAAAGTCTTTTTTTAAAACAAGGATATGGTCACAAACACACACACAAACACATACACTCCAAATGACAGCTTTAGACATGTTTTATTTTAATCTGAAAAAAATATTTCTTCTTTTTCCCTAATAAAACCATCCAACTAAATCAAGTTTTGTGTTACTACAGTTGCAAAAATAGAAATTAGATGTTATGGAACTGAGATGAATACTTTAGCATAATTAATAGAAAACATGTCTTTGTACCAACTTCAAAGTGACACAAGAAGACATTATTAGATTATCATGTGGTTACAAAACTATGCTTGTTATGTCCAACAAGATGCAGTAAAACTCGATTCAGAATCAAAATCAAGGAACAGATTAAGATTAAGCTATGCTTACTTATCTTCTTTGACTTAACATTTCTTTCCCAAAATCACATTACTATAGAAATAAATGAATCAACAGGTTGATATGATGTAATGTATAATGCTAAGAGCCACGGTGGCACAGTGGTTAGAATGCAGTACTGCAGGCTACTTCTGCTGTCTGCTGGTTGCCTGCAATTTAGCAGTTTGAATCTCACCAGGCTGAAGGTTGACTCAGCCTTCCATCCTTCCGAGGTTGGTAAAATGAGGATCCAGATTGTTGGGGGAAGAAGTGAAATCCAGCAGGTTCTAACAGGTTCTGGAGAACGGGTAGCGGAAATTTTGAGTAGAATTGGCCAATACCACCTCTGGTTGGCCACAGAGTGGGGTGGGAATGGAGATTTTGCAATATCCTTCCCCTGCCACACCCACCAAGCCACATCCACAGAACTGGTAGAGAAAAATTTTGAATTTCACCCCTGGTTGGGGGTAGTATGCTGACTCTTTACTCCGCTTAGAGAGGGCTGTAAAGCAGTATGAAGCAGTATATAAGTCTAAGTGCTATTCCTATTGCTTTTTTCATTCATGATTTCTTGTATTTGGTCAGTTACTGTAATGAAGAACGAAATGAAAAATTACCCCCCCCCCAAAAAAAAGTATTTCAGCACAGAAAGTATAAAAATGTGGACGCCTACCAAAAATTTTTATTTGTATGTGGATTAAAGTCACAATCATGGCAGTGCCATTTTCAGGGAGTGAGAATTGGCCTAGAGCAGGAATGTCAAACTCACGGTTCATGGACCGGATGCGTCACACGCTGGCCACGCCCATCCCCAATTTAGCGAAGGGGAAAATGTCATGATAAATCATGTGACATCGCAAGTATGAGACCACTGGTCTAGAGTGTTTTGCTCACAATCATACAGTAACTGTTGGGCGTTAAACTGAATATGAGATGAGTATAATATTCTGACCTTAGCTGTGCCTGGATCCAAATCAATGGAGTAGGAAATTGGTTGGTTGATCTTCAGGAAATCAAATGGAAAAGAAGATAACATCAGTTATAGAATGTCAGTTTTTTGGTACCAAAATACCAAGTAGGTGGATCGTAAGGACCATGGGTCAGTCTGAAACTTGTTCAATGAAAAGTCAGCTGAGGTTACAGCCTTCTGTTTCATGAGTGAAGTTTGCAGATTACAGATATGGGATGCAGCTTTGCCCAAGTTACTGGAGTTGCCTTTTAGTTAACATAAAATAAGTTATTTCCATGAGAAAGGAAGGAAGGAAGGAAGGAAGGAAGGAAGGAGGGAAGGAAGGAGTTGAGGGGGAGGGGGAAGGATGGATGGAAGAAAGAGGTGGAGGGGAAGTAAGGAAGGGGGAGGGGAAGAAGGAAGGAGATGAGGGGGAAGGGGAAGGATAGATGAAAGAAAGAGGGGGAGGGGAAGCAAGAAAGGGGGAGGGGAAAAAGGAAGGAAGGAGATAAGGGGGAAGGGGTGGATGGAAGAAAGAGGTCGAGGGGAAGCAAGGAAGGGGGAAGGGAAGACGGAAGAAAGGAAAGGAGGGAGGGAGGAAGAAAGGAGGGGAAGGGAAGGAAGGAGATGAGGGGGAGAGGGAAGGATGGATGAAAGAAAGAGGGGGAGGGGAAGCAAGGAAGGGGGAAGGGAAGAAGGAAGGAAGGAAGGAAGGCTTTCCCTCACTGATTCACAACTCCAGCTTTGGAAGAAAAAATATAAGCAAAGAGATATTTATAAAATAAGGATCCAAAAAAGTCTGGTGTCACCTTTTCAAACTACACATTTTTATTAAAAGACCTACCTTTTTGCAAGCTACAGTTCGCTTCGTCAGAAGCAAGCTTTATGAATAATAGCTTATTTTGTTAAAGTTGCTCCGTGAATTTGATGAAGCAGCCACAGAGTAAGGAAGCATATGCCTTTTAATAAAATTTCTGAAAAGGTGTTACCAGATTCCTTCTGATTTCTGGCTACCGTCTGAGACAGATTTCTTCTCCTACAATATCTCATAAATAAGGTGATTCACAGGTCTAAATTGACTGATGAACATATGGCTAATATAGTCGGGGAATGAGGCAATGTGATAGCCAACATTAATGATTATAGCCTGTCTATAAAAATAATAATAACCTTAATAGCTGATCATCCAACATACCAATGTGTGTTTCAAGTCTTATATCCACCATATCACATTTTCAAATCGATGTTATTCTTTGACCTAACTGCTATAGAATGCACTTGCAGTGCATATTTCCAGATTTCTGAGTACTAGACAGAACAAGTGCTAATCACAGTAAATCAAGGAAGCAGGGGGAAAAAAAAGGAGAGACAGTATAAACAATTGTTCAGTTTATTTATACAGCCTATTAAACACTGTTTGGAGTATATTGAGAATTACTTCAGCATATCATTTTTTTTAAAAAAAGAACTTCTGATGCACTGCAGAAGGAAACAGTCCAAAATTAATGATTTTACTCTGTGCAGAACAACTAGATGGAGCTGTAGAGATTCTCAGTCATCCAGGTCATGGCTGTCCCAAAGGTGCTTTTTCTTTTTTTTTTTTTTCTTTTGAAGACATTTTGCTTCTTATCCAAGAAGCTTCTTCAGCTCTCACAGGATAGTGGGGAATAGACAGATTTATATTCCATGCTCCCGGCTATTTGCAGGGAAATCATTACAGTTCAGGTCTCTTTAAACCACAAATTTTGGGCTTAGACAACTTAGAACTATGCCGACTTCAGTCTGACCTAAGCATAGTACATAAAATTATCTGCCACAATGTCCTTCCTATCAATGACTACTTCAGCTCCAACCACAACAATACACCAGCAAATAATAGATACAAACTCAAGGTAAACCGTTCCAAACTTGATTGCAGAAAATAAGACTTCAGTAACAAAGTGGTCAATGCCTGGAATGCACTACCTGACTCTGTAGTTTCTTCCCCAAACCCCCCAAACTTTAACCTTAAACTGTCTACTGTTGACCTCACCCCATTCCTAAGAGGTCTGTAAGGGGCGTGCATGAGTGCACCAGTGTGCCTACTGTCCCTGTCCTAATATTACTTTTACTTACTCTTTTTATGTATTCAAATTATGTTTATACTTTTACCTGTTATCTTATATATGCTTGACAAATAAACTTATGATTATGATTAATAAGTTTCCATCCATTTTTTTCTTGTTTTGCCTTCCAGGTGCTTTGGAGAATAAGTCAACTTCCTCTTCTCTGTAATAGTTATCATGTCACCCCTAATTCTTCTCTTTGTTAGGGTAAAGATACCTAGTTCCCTTACATCATACTATTTAGCCTTTGTTGCTCTTCTCTGAACTCTTTCTAGGGTTTTGACATTCTTTTGCATTTGAAACCATTATTTCCCAGGATCTGACTTCTAGGCAACTTGAAATAGCCTTTCCCTTTTGGTGAGCTACATGATGAGGAGGAGGATTCTGATTCTTGAGGATTCTGTGGACCAGGCTGCTCCCCAGCTTCTTATCTTGCACTACTTCCTTGAGCTGTTGTATGCTCAGGCTGGCATCAGTATTGATGGTATCCAGCCACTGGTTTTGTTTTGTTTTGTTTTGTTGGCAGCTTGGTTTCCTTTTAGGTGAGCTACATAAAACTTTGTGTAATGGCTGCAAATCTCATTCTTAAATAAGAAATCAATTTAATCCCAGTATGAAAAAAAATCTCAGTTAAAATGGTATTTGATTTAGGCTGATTAGTTCCATTGCTTCCACCAAGCTTACTTTTAACTTCCCTAACCAATTTTGGATTGGGGGAGGGCAAGTTATGTATTTCAGCCATACCGCACTGATGCCAATCCAACATATTCTACTGTAATTCTCCAAAGTACATTGCTATCTTTGAGAATATATATTTAATTCATACCAAGATGAAACTGATTAAGCCTGTCTTAAAATTTAGGAGTTTGGGAAAACATTTGTATGAAGTTTTTATTTTTATTTTTCCTGAACTGTATCCTCTTTTTCTTGTAATACATTGCTGTGACAATCAATTTTTAAATAAATCAAAATTATTTTAAATCGTCTTTGGGTAGGATAATATTGTTATGCTATGTTATTATTTAACTTTTTCTTTTTTGTATTTTATGCTTGGGAGGAGGGGAGGGGGAAGGAGAAGGAGAAGGAGAAGGAGAAGGAGAAGGAGAAGAAGAAGAAGAAGAAGAAGAAGAAGAAGAAGAAGAAGAAGAAG
>WNWU01000063.1:5086909-5105667 GCA_012654045.1 Ptyas mucosa | reverse complement strand
ATAGATAGATAGATAGATAGATAGATAGATAGATAGATAGATAGATAGATAGATAGATAGATAGATAGATAGATAGGTGGGTGGGTAGGTGGGTGGGTAGGTAGATAGTTTGGTAGGTAGGTAGGTAAGTAGGTAGGTAAGTAGAGAGATAGAGATAGAGATAGAGATAGAGATAGAGATAGAGATAGAGATAGAGATAGAGATAGATCTGGTTCCTGTGCATCTTTTTCATACTGTCAAAGCAACCAACAATGACATTTTTCCAAGTGTATGACTGTCCATCATCCAAGTTCATCACTGCCATAAATTTGTCATCACACTCCTACCTTAACAAACAAGATGTATCCAATTACCACTGAGTTCCTTCTCCTCTTCCTCCTCCTTTTCTTCTTCTTCTTCCTCCTCCTCCTCCTCTTCCTCTTCCTCCTCCTCGTCTTCCTCTTTCTCCTTCTCCTCTTCTTCCTCCTCTTCCTTCTCCTTCTCCTCCTCCTCCTCCTCCTCTTCCTCTTCCTCCTCCTCCTCTTTCTCCTTTTCTTCTTCTTCCTCCTCTTCTTCTTCCTTCTCCTCTTCCTCCTTCTCCTCCTCCTCTTCTTCCTCCTCCTCCTCCATTTGGAATTACAAATATGATAAATTCAGAAAATGTATAGAGAACAAGTCTATCTTCCACATCCCCTTTAATCACAGTCACAGACTTATTGTGTGGTTGGATCCTAAATCTTTCAGAAGTTTACCAGTTGTATTGTCGTATTTTCCTTCTTCCTCAGCCCCCCCCACCCTTAATATAACTCATTTTATGAAATTATTGGCTGTCTCCAGCAATTCATTGTGAGTCAGAAAGGAAAGAGGTGAAATTGTTTTGATAAATAAATCATGAAGTAAGACGTACATATGGTTTGTGTCAGTTTCTACCTTCCTCGCTTTTGGTTTAAAACCATCTGGGGACTGTGGGAAGGTGTCTCAGATTAAAGAAGATTCTTTGCGTTTGTTAATGTGTCATGTAAACTATACACAAAGAAACTCACTTGGAAGAGTTGTTTTTCATTATCATGGCTGCAGGAGAATATACGCTGTCATCAATTACATGCCCAAAGCAGAAAACAAGAAAGGATAACAAGAACAGGTATGTTCAGAACCCAGCATCAAAATATAAAGATAAATGCATCTTCATTTATGTGTATTTCAGATTCTTCATATTATGCCCCATAGGTATCTTAGGAATATCTGAAAAGAGAGCTAGATTTCTTCGGCCAGGTTGTAATAATAGTGCTGGGAGACTGATTTCAGTGTCCCTGATCCTTCAGAACTTCATGACCTTCTCGCTGACCAAAAGGAGGACAGTGAGATGAAAGTAGAAAGTTAAAGGTGTCCTCTTCTATCTTTTCCTCTGCCAGCTGTGGGTTTGCTCGTTCCATTTAGGTGTTTGTCCCTGGACAGATAACTATAGAACTTCTTCTTCTTGGACTTTCTTCCTGATCATAACTTCTAGAGTTTGCCTATCCTTTCTGTGCATGGATTCAATAAACATTTATTTCCATTAAAGTTGCCATTTGGTAACGCTACACTTCAAACTAGGGCATATAAAACCTTTGCCAGACCTATACTTGAATACTGTTCACCTGCCTGGAACCCTCACTGTATTTCAGGCATCAATACATTAGAGAGGGTCCAGAGATATTTTACTAGAACAGTACTCAAATCTTCTGCTCGAAATAAAATTCCTTATCCCACCAGGCTTGAAATTTTAGATCTGGATAGCCTTGAACTACGCCGTTTACATTCTGACCTAAGCTTAGTTCATAAGATTATTTACCAAAACGTCCTACCTATAAATGAGTATTTTAATTCCAACCATAATAACACAAGGGCTATCAGTAGATTCAAACTCAATGTAATTCGCTCTAATCTTGATTGTAGGAAATATGACTTCTGCAATAGAGTAGTAAATATCTGGAACACTCTACCTAATCCTGTTGTTAGTCTCACTAATCCCCATACCTTTTACTTTAAACTGTCTACCGTGGACCTTTCATGTTTCTTAAGAGGTTCCTAAGGGGGCGTGCATAAGGCGCATCAGGGTGCCTACCGTCCCTGTCCTACTGTCCCCATTTATATATACTTATTCTATGTGTTTATGGCTATGTTTTGCCTATTTATATCCTTTTATTTGTGCCAATTTTTTTCATGTGTCCATGTCTATGTCTATACTGTTACTTGTTTCCTTGTACTTGTTGATAAATAAATAAATAAATAAACAAATTTCACTAATCCCTGCTGTCAAGAATGCTCTTTCTTTCTGACTCTGTTCCTTCCTTCCTTCCTTCCTTCCTTCCTTCCTTCCTTCCTTCCTTCCTCCCTCCCTCCCTCCCTCCCTCCCTCCCTCCCTCCCTTCTTTCTTTCTGTCAAGGTTCCAAGTAATAGACCCATAGCAAACAAAACTCCCAGGCGGGTAGATTCCTCAAAGAATAGTTTTATTGGTTATATCAAATTGGCACAGTTCTGGTGAAAACCAACTCTGAAGGTTCCCGTGGTTTTCCCCTAATTAAAAGCAAATGTTTTTTCCCTTTCCCCAAACAATCAGTCACGTAGTCCAATCAAGGTGCCATCCGGTTGCCTGGTAATGTCACTCCTCCTCTCTCTGACCAGGTGTGAGAATGTCCTTGGTTCCCAAGAGAAAATATTTTGTTTTGGCTACAAAACCCCAGCTATTTCTATTCCACCCTCCCTATCCCTAAAGCTCCAGTGTGGCAACACTGAAGTGTCAAAATGGCTTCAGTCAGGCCAGCGTCAGGGTTGACACTTTCCTTCCTTCCTTCCTCCCTTCCTCCCTCCCTCCCTCCCTTCCTTTTCTCTCTCCCTCGCTCTCTCACACACATATACAAATGTTTCACCTCCAACAAATACAGTAGGTGGCATCTCTGTACTTTAGGAGACAGCTGCATAGATAGTTAATCCTCTTAGTTTATCCCCTTAATGGATAGGAAGTCAATTTCTTTGAAGACAGATTCCTTTACTACCTGCAAAGGCAGATGGTCCTACCTCAGCTTTCAACAATACACCCCAATTATCCTCTCCTATTAGATGATGTTGTGAAACTATCAGGAGGCTGCAGGTACCTAAGTGAGCCATTGCTTTGAATTTTCAACATCTGGCCCTTTATTCCCTACCCGAACAAATGTGTGTCATGGAAGAAGTTGTGGAATAAGCTGTGTTCTGGTTCAGCTCTCAAAGCATTTTTGGATACTCACCTTGCTTATAATGAAAATAATAAAGGGAATTTCTGAGGCTCATTTCAAGAGTCGCTCAAAAGTCAGGTTATGTTATGGGCTTAACATTATAAATGTAAACTAGAAAGATGGTTGAAGTTTTGTTTTTATCTGCAGAAGCAGGGCCTTTACACACTGCACTAACCTCATCCCCCTTCATCCATAGTTCCTGTTGTGGCCTGCCAGCTGCCAGGAGCTGGTAGCAGACTTGGACAATGAGGAGGTTGGGGAAGAACTTGGGCCAGTTCTGAAGCCTGGGGAAGGTCTGATGGATGCTCAGTGTTGGACACAAAAATAGAGCCAGGGCTGTCTGGCATTTCCCAGCCAGAGAAGCAGGTGCCTTTGGAGTCAGAGATGAGTGAGGATAAGGAACAGCTGGGGGCTGTTCTGCCCCAGCTATGGACCCCAAAGAATGCAGCACACACAAACTCTATACAAAGCTTATTTTACTCAAATAACTCAGTATTTATCAAGCAAATAAACTGTCTTTATAGCCTACAATAATTCTGAGATAAGGTAATCACAGTCTTACTAGAGTTGGCAGAAAGCCCAGAAGCAATTTTGCAGAGAATCCAGACGCGAAGGAGAGTGAACTAAAGTTGTTCTCTTCAGCTTGCTGCAAGCAGTGTTCCTCCTTAAATAGGCTAAGGGAGTGGCCAATTAGCCCAAGCCTTGCTCTCAAGGAGACTCCTGCCTTTTGGCAGCTCTGCACGCCCCGGCATTGAGAAGAGACTCCTCCTCTTCGTCCTCTTCACTTAAAGGAGCTTCTGGAGGTTCTGAAGGCCCTGGCTGAATCCCCGCCTCTGGCACCACATCTTCTCCAGCCTCCTCAATGTCCAACTCAAGTGCCATCTGCACAGGCTGCTGGTGCAGCACCACACCAGCCTCCTCATTGTCAGAATCAGCTACAATCTGCACAGACCACTGATGGGCCACAACAGGGCCTGTTCCAGATGTGCGTATGCACAGAGAGGATAGGAGAGGTGAACAATGGAGGACAATGAGGCAGCTTGGAAAGCAAAACAAACATAGACACTGACTGACCCTCCCTGGCTGAGGAATAAATAGGAGGAAAGGAAAGTGGTTTAGTTGTTGCAGACAACTGTTTGCATTTCTGGAAAGTTTGCTCCTTGTGTGTTTCATGCAACAAAGACTGCCCTGCCAGAACTGAGGTTTGTCTATTTCTCTGTTTGCACTAACTTAATTTGCAGCCTCCTGGCTGGGAGCTCACAGCCTTGCATTTATCATAACGAGCTGATAAGGACTATTATTTCCATTAACTTCTTGCAGGACACTTTTGGTTGGTGAATGCAGTTAATGCCCAATGTGTAAATAAAGAGGGATTTTTCTTTGCAGGGAGAATGTTTCTTGATTCTGCGAAGGCCGGGTCAGAACAGTTCCGTACGACATCTCAGGATGTCAGCATTCAACTGTGTTCATAAATAGTGATTCAGTTTTATCTTGACGAACATTAATAAGTCCCGTCCCCCCATTCATCACAAGGGAATAAAATGCGATAATCTGCAAAGTAGGTACAAAAGAGATCTACTGATCTCGGTACAATAGTTAAGAACTCTCAGACCATTATTTTTAATCCATGGCAGGTGGACATCCTTCATATTGAAAGATATTACTGAATATCACCATTGCAGAAAGTCACTTTTTAAATAACTGCAGCATTTTGCCAACTTCCCAATTCTTCTCATGAGCCGCAAAGCAGAAACATGAAATAAAATTAAAAGGCTCTGAAAGGTGGCATGAAAAACAGACAGAGTGGTATATCCTCGCTTACATACATCAAGTGATAATAACAATATTATTTGTTACTGAACTGTACCCAAGGAAGAGGGATGCGGTGGCTCAGTGGCTAAGACGTTGAGCTTGTCTATCGAAAGGTCGGCAGTTCAGCGGTTCGAATCCCTAGTGCTGCATAACAGGGTGTGCTCCCGTTACTTGTCCCAGCTTCTGCCAACCTAGCAGTTCGAAAGCACCTAAAAAATGCAAGTAGAAAAATAGGGACCACCTTTGGTGGGAAGGTAACAGCGTTCCTTGCGCCTTTGGCATTTAGTCATGCCAGCCACATGACCACGGAGACGTCTTCGGACAGTGCTGGCTCTTCGGCTTTGAAACAGAGATGAACACTGGCCCCTAGAGTCGGGAACGACTAGCACATAGGTGCGAGGGCAACCTTTATCTTTATGGACTGAATATCGCCATTGCAGAAAGTCACTTTTAAAATAACTGCAGTATTTTGCAAAGTTCCCAATTCTTTTCATGAGCCACAAAGCAGAAACATAAAATAAAATTTAAAAGTCTCTGAAAGGTGGCATGAAAAACAGACAGATTGGTATAGCCTCGCTTACGTACATCAAGTGATAATAACAATATTATTTATTACTGAACTGTACCCCAAAGAAAGACTGAAGGAAAGAAGTCAGAAGTTTTCATAACTTTTCTTTTCTTTTGTAAAAGTGAAAAGTGATTGCTGATTTGGATGAATGACCCTTCTGTATCTCTGTGTCTTCCAATTAAGTTGTTGTTGTTGTTGAAATATGAATTTGGAACAACATAACAAAATCAGGGCTATTGTTCCCCTGTTAGAAAGAAGATCTGAAAACCACTCATCTCTCAAGTAATTACTCGATGGAAAAAAACATGAAGGAAAAATAAGATGAATTAAGTAATCTTACATCTGACCTAATGGCTGTCTGGTTAATCAAACAGGAAGCACTGTATAACAATATTGGGCTAAAAATTATTCCAAGAAATCCACTGCTTTGGATGAGGGCTTGAAAAGCATTAAAATAGCCTCCATGTTTATTGAAGTTATTATGGTATTTTTGGGAGAGAGATAAGATTATTGAGAAGGAAATGTTTATTACCTTCTTCAGTCCAGAATGTCCCAAAAGTGTTTTTTCCCCCCCAAAAGGCAACGGAATTTTCTTTGTTTTGCTTGAAGATGTTTTGCTTCTCATCCAAGAAGCTTCTTCAGTTCTGAATGAATGGTGGAGAATGGAATTCCTTGTAATCATCTGGTTGTTACCCCGCTTAAACACCACCTATCTCCTGTTTACAACGCAGTCCTTTCAGCAGTTCCATTTGCACTGTTCAGGTGATCCTGAAACCACAGGTGGCCTCAACGACTCTGAGAGAGAGTGCTAACCAGATGACTGCAAGGAATATACTGTATTTTTTGGACTATAAGACACACTTTTTTGCCTCCCAAAAGAGGATGAAAATGTGTGTGCGTCTTATAGACTGAATATTGCCGAAGCCCCGCCCACAACACCAGCCATTTTTTGGCCTCCGTGTGCCCTGCTTTCAGGCCTTTTTTTGGCCTTTTCAGGCCTTTTTTCAACTCATTTTGGGGGATTTTTTCAGCCCGTTTTTGAGGCTTTGGGCCCATTTTCAGCTTTTTTCCAGCCTATTTTCAAGGCTTTTTTTTTGCCCATTTTTGAGGCTTTTTCGGCTCATTTTTTTCAGAAAAAACAGGCCAAAAAAAGCCTCAAAAATGGGCCAAAAAAGCCTCAAAAACAGGCTGAAAAAAGACCTGAAAACAGGCTGAAAAAAGGCCTGAAAACTGGCTGAAAAAAGGCTGAAAAAGGGGCCAAAATGGGGCATGCAGAGGCAAAAAACTTTTTGTTGTTGTTTTCCTCTTCTGAATTTAGGTGTGTCTTATAGTCTTATAGTCAGGTGTGTCTTGTTATAGGGACTTAACAGAATTATGTATGTTTTATATATGTCAGTTTATTCATGAACTGGAATGGGCATAGCAACAGGTCAGCCAATGGGGGACTATTTGGTAACTGAAACATAGTATTTGTTGTATGAGGCCATAAGAGACAGTTTGTAGCCTGGGCGTGGCTTAACTGTTCTGTATATAAGCTTGAGGGAACTAGCTTCTCTCTCCTCCATATTGCCTTCTCCATTTTGTGCTTCCATTTTGTGCTGTGTTTGTACTTGCTATTTTTCTTATCTACAATGTGGAAAAACCTACAAGGGTGTTGTATATATGCCTTATGTGTTGTTATGTATATAAAGAAGTTTTGAATCCTGCTGAATTGTCCGATAGTGTGTGCTACAATGAATATACTCTTCTATACTCTTCTAAATGATGATGTTAAACCATTCAACACCACTGACAATGCAACTACCCATCAAAAAGACCTTGACTATGTGTCAGATTGGTCTAACAAGTGGCAACTTCAAATCTCAACCAACAAATGTTCTGTCTTGCACATTAACAAAAAAAAAATCCAAACATAAAATACAAATTAGATGGACATGACCTTGTAGATAACCCCCACTCTGTCAAGGACCTTGGAGTACTCATTTCTAAAGATCTAAGTGTCAGAGCCCACTGTAACAACATTGCCAAAAAGAGTTGTTAATCTAATGTTGCATAGCTTCTTCTCTGGTAAGATTGTACTACTAACTAGAGCATACAAAACATTTGCTAGACCAGTTCTTGAATGTCTGGAATCCGCACTGCATATCAGATATAAATACAATTGAGAGAGTCCAGAGATATTTTACGAGAAGAGTCCTCCATTCCTCTACCCGCAATAAAAGACCTTATGCCACCAGACTTGAAATTTTGGGTTTAGACAACTTAGAACTACACCAACTTCGGTCTGACCTAAGCGTAGTACATAAAATTATCTGCCACAATGTCCTTCCTGTCAATGACTACTTCAGCTTCAACCGCAACAACACACAAGCAGACAATAGATACAAATTTAAGGTAAACCACTCCAAACTCGATTGCAGAAAATACGACTTCAGCAACAGAATGGTTAATGCCTGGAATGCACTACCTGACTCTGTGGTTTCTTCCCCAAACCCCCACAACTTTAACCTTAAGACTGTCTACTGTTGACCTCACCCCATTCCTAAGAGGTCTGTAAGGGGCGTGCATAAGCGCACCAGCGTGCCTACCGTCCCTGTCCTAATATTCGTTTTTACTTACTCTTTTCATGTATTCAAATTATGTTTATACTTTTACCTGCTATGCTTGTAAAATAAAATAAAATAAAATAAAATAAAATAAAATAAAATAAAATAAAATAAAATAAAATAAAATAAAATAAAATAAAATAAAATAAAATAAAATAAAATAAAATAAAATAAAATAAAATAAAATAAAATAAAATAAAATAAAATAAAATAAAATAAAATAAAATAAAATAAAATAAAATAAAATAAAATAAAATAAAATAAAATAAAATAAAATAAAATAAAATAAAATCTCTCCCTCTGCCTTTCCAGGCACATATGCCTGAATGCACACATGTACGCATTCACACACACACACACACACACAAGTCATTTTATTTATTTTTTCCTCCACTGTTACTTGGCAATAATAAATAGCAGCATCCTAATGACCATGAACCACTCTGGCTACTGCACTGCAGAGTGCATTCGTTCCATAACAAATGTTGTATGACTTTTTGTAATGCAGTTTAACACAGCGTGCGAGCTCCTTGAGCTTGGTGCCAAACCAATTTGATCAGTGCAGCTCCCTAGAAACTTGACCTTGTAAAAAAGGGGGTGGGGGTGGGGAAAGAAACTTTATCTCAGTGAAAAGAAATAACATGTCCTACGGCCGAGAGGGTTTTTTTGTGTGTGAGCTAATGGCAGGAAGCTGAAATAAAGGATCAAGTAAGCAAGCAAACACTCCTGATTGGAAATTAATTAGTGCTCTTCACTGCCCATGTTTCAAATGCCAAGCTTAGAGAGCCCTAGAAAACAGTTCTTGTCTTGAGGAGCTCTCTTGAACTATGGGATGTTAAATACTTCAGTTCAAAAGAAAATTGTTTTCAGGGCATTGCTTAAAAACAAAACATCTCTTTCCTACCTTCTCCTTCTATAAGAGTGAGTCAGCATTGTAAATAAAGATACTTCCCCCCTCTTCCTGTGCCATCACTTTGCTAAGCAATTAATTCCCACAGCACCATCTTAGTCCTACAGATATTTACCCATGTAGTAGGCTGTACTGATATTCTCCTTCTCTTCTTTTCTCATCTTCTCACCTTTCCTACTGTCTTCTCTTATTGGTATCTTATGACTTATGACTTGTTTTTATCTCATGATTAACGATTGTAGCCAGTGGTGGGTTTCAGCCGCTTTTATCTGGTTTGGGTAAATTGGTAGTGGTGATTGTGAGAGGCTCTGCTCACCCGCCTGGACGTAATGCGTGAGCAAAGAGCATGCAGGGAAAGTTGTATGCATACGCAGAGGAGGCAAATGAAAGCGAAACACACACGGAAGTGCGTGCTCACATTTGCGAACCGGTAGGGAAGGTAAGTGAATCCCACCTCTGATTGTAGCAATGATTTATGATCATTTTGTTTTGTTTTGTATGTACACTGAGAGCTTATGCACTGGAGGTGGCACGCAGAGCCCTCTCTGTGGGCCTGCGTGCCGTCACCCCACCTCAGCTGTGGCCCATGCCTCCCACTAGCCAGCTGGTATTTAGGTCTCTGTCACACATGCATGGGGGCGGGGCACATGCATCGGGGGTCATGCATGCATGCACGGGGGCAGAGGGATCATGCGCTCATTGCATTATGGGTGTGCACTCGTGTTTTCTGCATTTGGTGCCGAAAAGGTCAGCCATCACTGATATAGGATCTCCTGCTAAAGCAGAGGGTTGGACTAGAAAATTTCCAAGGTCCCTTCCAACTGTTATTCTATACTCTGAAAATTGGAGTGTGAGCTTTCATTATGAAATTTAGGTACTTTGCCATGCATATTATTCATAAAGGAAATAAAAAGTATGTCAATCACACCCACCTTTTCTTCCCCTAAGTATAGGACTGTATGTTGTTGTTGTTTTTTTTTAATGCAGAAAACATTATTTCCATAGCAAGGAAGACGAATCAGGAATAGTTAACTTGATTACTTAATTTAAAGAGGAAAATATGTTCTTATTTGGATATCACTTCTGAAATTTGTGCCTGTGAAGGAAAGAAAATGAAACTTTGACCTTGGTTTAGTCGATTAGAAAGATTTGGTGTTATAGAAATGGCTAGTTCTATATTAATGTGTAAAAGCAAAAAGTTGAGGCTGGAGTGTGTTTATCTTGTACTGTGCTAGGAAGAGTTGGAAATTAATGTCCCCTTTTCTTTCTTTTTCTCTTCCCCGTTGTATTCCACACCCCCTTTTCCCATGCTCTTTCCTGCCCTTAATTTCTTCTTTTCTTTTCTTTTCTTTTCTTTTTTCTTTTTGTATTTATATTTTATATAATAAAATAAACAATTGAATAAAAATGTAGAAAATGCAACACAATTAATAAGAGGAAAAAAACCCCTGCACACCAGGCACCCAAGATTACTGTAAATATGGCTTTGTTTTCTATGGAACAGCAATTAAATCTGGTTATTTGGAGTGTACTCTTAAGTGAGTACACTTAAGTGTAATCATTATCTTCATTTCATGACCTCATAATCCCTTGCGGGGTGGAGTCTGGACAACTGAATGGAGCTAACAGAGTGTTTTCTGGCCGGATGCCCTTCTTGTCGCCAATGCAGAGTTTTGTTCAGCACATATATTCTCATTGTGCCCAGAGAGAGACCAATATCTGCCTCTACCTAGCATCGAACTCACAGCCTCCTGATTGTGAGGCGAGAGCTCCACCTCTAGGCCACGGCACCCCTCCTACTCACTTAAGTGTAACGGTTAAACTTATTTCTGAGCAGACAGGCACAGGATAGCTCTGTAAACCAATAATGGCCATCCTTTTCTGTATATATTTGGATTGGTGAGCTACCTATCTTTTAACCTGAGTGCTTATGTTGTTGTTGTTGTTTAAAAAAATAATAATAGAATGATAAATTCAGCTTGATGTATCTTGTCTCTGCAGTTAAGCGAGAGTTATTTTAAAACAAATGCAGAGTTTGCTTATTTGCTGCAGTCATAAATAACGTTATAATGCTTGTAAGTCCTAGATATAATGTAAAGCGTGCTTATGTTCATTTCAATATGAAGGGGGAAACCTGTGAAATGGAAAGCTGATAATTGCACACACAGAGAAGATGCGCTGTCTCTGGTTAGCAACAGTCCAAGTTAAATCCAGTGAGCTGTAATTCATTCAACCTATGGCGTTGCCTCTGGCAAATGGCCCATAGCTGTAAATGTAGCAAGTAGCTGAAGGTTATTTAGTGGTGTATATTTTAAGAAGAGTCCCAGAGGATCACACAGTATATGAAGCAATAAATGTCACCCATAGATCTGATAAGTAAACCATCTTGCTCAGCCTGCCACAAACTGTTTCTAATGATTCTTGTCTTTAATATCAGAAAATGATTGTCTATCCATCTATCCATCCAGGGAAGAATCTTTGAACTATTTAGGAAATATTTGGTTTAAAGACTATGAAATCTGTTTCTGCCCTATGGATTTTGAGAAAAAATAATAATAATAAAAATCAGAGGAAGGAAGGAAAGGAGAAATGGCATTTGTTTAGCGTTTCTTTGTAAGGTGTATAATCAGAGGTGGGTTTCAGCAGGTTCTGACCAGTTCTGGAGAACCGGTAGCAGAAATTTTGAGTAGTTCGGAGAACCGATAGTAAAAATTCTGACTGGTTCCGCCCTCATCTATTCTCTGCCTCCCAAGTCCCAGCTGAGCGGGAGGAAATGGTGATTTTGCACTATCCTTCTGCTGGAGTGGGGAGGGAATGGAGATTTTACAGTATCCTTCCCCTGCCACGCACACCAAGCCATGCCCACCAAGCCATGCCACGCCTACCAAGCCACATCCACAGAACCGGTAGAAAATTTTTTTGAAACCCACCACTGTGTATAATGATATGCGTGACCCATTGTGTTAAATGGGTCTCTGTACATTGGGAGTTGTTGAGATTTTGGCAAGCCCGGACATTGTTATACAATGTCAGGCAGACATGCCAGTCCTGGTGGATCTTCAGAAAGCAAGCCCATGTTAGAGAACAGAATAGAATAACAGAGTTGGAAGGGACCTTGGAGGTCTTCTAGTCCAACCCCCTGCTTAGTCAGGAAACCCTACACCACTTCAGACAAATGGTTATCCAACATCTTCTTAGAAACTTCCAGTGTTGGAGCATTCACAACTTCTGGAGGCAAGTTGTTCCACTGATTAATTGTTCTCACTCTCAGGAAATTTCTCCTTAGTTCTAGGTTGCTTCTCTCCTTGATTAGTTTCCACCCATTGCTTCTTGTTCTACTCTCAGGTACTTTGGAGAATAGCTTGGCTCCCTCTTCTTTGTGGCAACCCCTGAGATATTGAAACATTGCTATCATGTCACTCCTAGTCCTTCTTTTCATCAGACTAGACATATCCAGTTCCAGCAACTGTTCTTTATATGTTTTAGCCTCCAATCCCCTAATCATCGTCGTTGCTCTTCTCTGCACTCTTTCCAGAGTCTCCACATCTTTTTTTATATCGTGGCGATCAAAATTGGATTCAGTATTCCAAGTGTGGCCTCACCGAGGCATTATAAAGTGGCATTAATACTTGACATGATTTTGATTCTATTGCTCTGTTTATGCAGCTTAGAACTGTGTTGGCTTCTTTGGCAGCTGCAGCACATCACTGGCTCATATTTAAGTGATTGTCCACTAGGACTCCAAGAGCCCTCTCACAGTTACAGTACTACTATGGAACAAGGTACCACCTATACGGAACCTGTGCATTTGGTTTTTCTTGCCTAAATGTAGAACCTTACTTTTTTCAACCACTGAAGATTATTTGAAAGTCAGGGTTGAAACAAGGATTCCTGATGATGTTATCTAGCTTGGGTAAGGAAATGTCTGCAAGAAAACAACCAGGCTCAAGAAGCAATAATGACCCTTTGAACATCATCCTATGCCACATCCTTCCACTTATGATTGTATGACTGTAACTTTGTTGCTTGTATCCTTACAATTTATATTGACTGTTTCCTAATATGATTTGATTGCTTATTTGTACCCTATGACTATCGTTAAGTGTTGTATCTTATGATTCTTGATGAATGTACTTTTTCTTTTATGTACATTGAGATCATATGCACTAAGACAAATTCCTTGTGTGTCCAATCATACTTAACCAATAAAAATTCAATTCAATTCAATTCAATTCAACTCCACTCCACTCCACTCCACTCCACTCCACTCCACTCCACTCCACTCCACTCCACTCCACTCCATTCCATTCCATTCCATTCCATTCCATTCCATTCCATTCCATTCTATTCTATTCTATTCTATTCTATTCTATTCTATTCTTGTGTGTCTGATTTAGAGAGCAAAACTGTTATATTTTGGATTCCATACGATGTTTTCTTCTGTTTTTCACTGAGTCCCTGTATTGCATAAATATGGCATCATTTTTTTTAAAAAAAATAGCATATAAAAAGTCCACTGTAGGGCTGCACAACGCTTCAGATTTGATTCCAAAAAGCTGCATTGCTCCGATATTGCATCTAGAGCCTTTTATAGCAGTCGTACGTATTTTGGAAACTGAGAAAATCACCTTCCTCCTCCTGACACACAAAATAAAAATATAGAAAGAGGAAGAATAAATTGAAGAGACCACTATTATAGCACAACATCAAATTGCCAGAAATGGCTCAGTCCCATTTTCTCTCCCCACCCTAAGGAAATTAGCCTAGATTTTTTTTTTTTTTGAAGCCATACTCTTCTGTCATAATTTAATTTCTAAGATATAAGCGTATTTCAATTACCAAGAGATGAATTAAACTATGGAAAACTGATTAATATGTTTATTGCTCCTGTTCTGCCCGCCTGCCTCTTCCCTTGAGAAAAGGGTCTTTTTTTTTATTATAAGACATGCATTCAATTTTGAGTCCTGTTTCAGTGCTTCAGGCAGAATCATTATATAATTTTAGCTAACTAAATTACTAGAAATAGGTAAATGTCCTCACCAAGTGGTGTCATTCTCTTATGGGTAAACTGATACACCTGTGAATGGGAGATGTGTAACTTTGGATTTTTCATGGTATGAAAAAGGCATAACACTGGAAGGAATAACTTAGATTATTTCTGTCTGCCTTCTTTAATACTGTGTCCCTTCAATAAATTTCAGTGGAAGACATACACTTCATTAAATAATACAATTGAGGGGAAAAAATGTTTTCTTTCCTACCTTTTCTATCCAAAATTCTATCTATCTTTTTTTTTTTTCCTATTCAAAATTCTCGAGTTTTCTAGAGGATAATTTTTTCTGGTTTTAACATCTCATTAACCGAAGTGGCGCAGTGGTTAGAGTGTAGTACTGCAGCTACTTCAGCTGACTGCTAGTTCAGCAGATCAGCGGATCAAATCTCACCAGCTCAAGGTTGACTCAGCCTTCCATCCTTCTGAGGTGGGTAAAATTGTTAGGGGGCAATATGCTATTTAGTATACTTTCTTTGATGTAAGCCGCCCAGAGTCCTCGGAGAGTGGGCGGCATAGAAATATGACTAATAAAATAAATAATAATAAATTAGTTCTTGATTCAGCCTTTGCCTGTCAGACATTTTAAACTTATTAATTAATTAATTAATTAATTAATTCAATTATTTAATTGTTTAATTGTTTAAAATTGTTTAATTAATTCAGCTTCCTCTTCTGCCAACAGGAAGGGCTACTTGCCTAAAATTAAAGCTGTACTAAAATTGGATTTATTCAGACTAACTTCCTATCTTGGGGGGTATAATTCAGGTTGATAATTTAGGATCAAATGGGATGCATTTGCCAGGATGTAGAAACCTGAATTCAATTTATGTGACTCTAGACTTTCTGAATTGTTTTGAATCATGGAATCAAGAATCCATAATCCAAAAGTTTAAATTGGATTACAATAAATGCACCTTCTTAAACAACCCACATTCAGGTCCTTCTAGAAACTCTATATTATAGGACAAGGTACACTATATTTCTGTACATACTGGAATCTAAGTATCCATCTTGACTAAATAACTCTTCAAAGATGTTAGATTCCATGGAAAATGACAATGTCTCCAAGTCGAAATCACCTTCCAATGCAACTCACCATCTCTGAGAGATCTGTCCTCCAATTAAATCTCTGTCAAACAAGAATCCACCACCTTCAAGACAATCTACTAAAAATGTAAAACATCTTTTCTTGTAGGTTTTAACACATCTGTAACAGAGGTGGGTTTCAACAGGTACTGACCAGTTCTGGAGAACCAGGAGCGGAAATTTTGAGTAGTTCGGAGAACCAGTAGTAAAAATGCTGACTGGCCCCACCCCCATCTATTCTCTGCCTCCCAAGTCCCAGCTGATTGGGAGGAAATGGGGATTTTGCAGTAACCTTCCCCTGGAGTGGGGTGGGAATGGAGATTTTGTTTGGTTTGGTTTGGTTTGGTTTGGTTTGGTTTGGTTTGGTTTGGTTTGGTTTGGTTTGGTTTGGTTTGGTTTGGTTTGGTTTGACTTGAGTTGATTATTTTACTTTACTTTACTTTACTTTACTTTACTTTACTTTACTTTACTTTACTTTACTTTACTTTACTTTACTTTACTTTACTTTTTACTTTACTTTACTTTACTTTACTTTACTTTACTTTACTTTACTTTACTTTACTTTACTTTACTTTACTTTACTTTACTTTACTTTACTTTACTTTACTTTACTTTACTTTATACCACCCTACTCCCAAAGGACTCAGGATCCTTCCCCTGCCACTTTCACCAAGCCATACCACGCCCACCAAGCCACACCCACAGACCTGTAGGAAAAAAAAATTGAAACCCACCACTGATCTGTAACCAAACTTGGCATCCCTGTGCTTTCCCTGCATTGGTTTAAGACCTATCCTTTAGGATTTAGCTGAGAAGTCTTTGCTGACACGTCTTTTGATTTTGTTTAAATTCATCTCGACTTGCCTTAAGGTTTTGCTTACACAGATACTCATAGCAACCCCAGGAAATATGTGCTTTCCTTTGAAATATCTGAAACAGTCCTGAAGATATATAATATGAGAGTGTCATCTTGTGTTCAAACACTATCCACAAGACACTAGGCGACCAACTAATATTAATAAGAACACACAACCCCAAGGATGGAAATTACTGATAATTTCATTTCACCTGATTTCTCATCCTGTGACCACAAATTTGTTTACCCCTGCAGCTTATAAATGTGCTAAGAGCACTGTTTCCATCTGCATTTTCCTGTGCACTTCTCTTAATCTTCACATTTTACATGCTTTCCCCCCCCCCGAATACAATTTTTAAAATATACGTTTCTATAATGAAAATATCTTTTGTGCATATTTTTCACACACACACACACGCACACACACACATCATATTTTTCGGAGTATAAAATGCACGGGAGTATAAGACACACCTTAGTTTTTGGGGAGGAAAATAAAAAAAAAGCTGATTGGTCGTGGATCGGCCTCCCGGAATACCCCCCATCAGCTGTTCCCAGAGGTGAATTTTAGTAACAGGTTCCTTGGTTGGGAGCTCTATGCCTTACTTTTTTTTTTTTTTGCCTGCCTCTGAAACTTCTGAAACTCTGTTTCAGAAAAAACTTTTTCCTGCCTCTTAAAGCCTCCGAAACAGAGCTTCAGAAAAAAAGCCTCTGAAACTCTGTTTTGGGGCTTTTTTTTCTGAAGCTCTGTTTTGGGGCTTCTTTTCTGAAACCTCCATTTGAGAAGCTGGGTGGGGCTACATTCAGAGTATAAGACGCACCCAGCTTTTCACCCTCTTTTTTGGGGGAAAAAGGTACAACTTATACTCCGAAAAATACGGTACATTTTTGTCCCGATACGTCACATGACACCCCTGTCCTAAGTGGAAGATGGGAAAAATATGTATTTAAAGGATTAATGAATGCTTGAAACCCAAAGATGATCTTTTAAAGGCAGATGGACTTTCTGATTTTTCTTTAAGGTGTTTCATTTCTCATTCAATAAGCTTTTTCAGGTCTTTAATGAGAAGCCAAACATCTTTAAAAAAAAATCAGAAAGTCCTGTTGTCTTTAAAATAAAAGCACTTTGGGGCAAACATGACTTGGATGAATGAGAACCTCCATAGACAGAATGCTTATGATGTTAATTTTGTCCCATTGTCCCCAAACCCTCCCAAAAAAAGGGTTCCAAATTTTTGACTGCTTATATCTCATAAATAGGATCCAACTAGACCAAATACACTCCTGGGTTAATGCTTTATACCACTACCTAATGCTCCAAAAGGGTGGCTCAGTGGCTAAGATGATGAGCTTGTCGATCGAAAGGTTGGCAGTTCAGTGGTTCGAATCCCTAGTGCCGTGTAACGAGGTGAGTTCCCGTTACTTGTCCCAGCTTCTGCTAACCTAGCAGTTTGAAAGCATGTAAAAAATGCAAATAGAAAAATAGGGATCACCTTTGGTGGGAAGATAACAGCATTCCGTGTGCCTTTGGTGTTTAGTCATGCCAGACACTTGACCACGGAGACGTCTTCAGACAGCGCTGGTTCTTCGGCTTTGAAACGGAGATGAGCACTGCCCCCTAGAGTCAGGAACGACTAGCATATATGTGTGAGGGGAACCTTTATCTCATAAACAGGATCCAACCAGACCAAATACAGTCCTGGGTTATTGGTTTATACCTCTACCTAATGCTCCAAATCAACTTATATACATGATCATTTGGATCTAGAGGCCTAACATTTATACATTTTTCTCTGACCAAGGAGATGAGCTTCTAACCATTGGAAGGGAATTTGAGCTTTATGCCTTCAGGTGAGTTCTCTGTACCTGTAACCTCTCTGTTCACCCTGAAAAGCAAAAGACTTAGCTACACAATAAAGGATTCCTCTTTTTAGAGTTTATTTGTTTCCTTCACTAGACGCCAGACCACAATTTATGTAAGCATGCTCTCATTCGAAATTTGTAATCAGGAGATTTCATTATTCTTTGAGCTCTGGCACCTGGCCTTTTGGTCTAACCAGTGCATGAAGTGGGGAATTTCTCTGCCAAATGTTAAGGAAAGAAGGAACTGACAGGATATTTTCTTTAACAAGCCCAAACCAAATGGCTTTCTTTTAAAATTTAGTAGATAACATTATCCTGAAGAACTACAGGTAACTAATGGAGGCAGCATAGCTCTCGGTCGCCTAACAGACCAATCATTTCTGCATCTTTTCTGCCTTCCCAACCATTCTATTGAGCTTTTCAGAAGGAATAAAATAATGGCTTGAGGTGTAAATCATGGCTAGGAGAGAATTTGGAGGTTGCATGAAATCTTATTTTTGTGTTTGAAAGTAGAACAAGAGCAGGTTGGTGTCATTTTCATTTTTATTTTTGGTCTGTGAAGGAAAGGCAGATATAAGGAATGTGCATGCAAAACTGTGTCCTGGTTGGTCCTTTAAGGGCATGATCAGATGCTCAGACTGCATGTAAACCAGAGGTCTTCAAACTTGGCAGCTTTAAGACTTGTGGACTTCAACTCCCAGAATTCTCCAGCCTACTGGCTGGAGAATTCTGGGTGTTGAAGTCCACAAGTCTTAAAGCTGCCAAGTTTGA
>WNWU01000063.1:5061847-5086809 GCA_012654045.1 Ptyas mucosa | reverse complement strand
GAATAGAATAGAATAGAATAGAATAGAATAGAATAGAATAGAATAGAATAGAATAGAATAGAATAGAATAGAATAGAATAGAATAGAATAGAATAGAATAGACCAGACTAATATGCAAATCTAGAAACAATATAACATGAATCATTTTTTTAATCACAATATCACCAGTAACTCTAATAGAGAATTTTCCACGAAATATTAGAATTTTTTAGAATCTAATTAATTTCTTTTTTTTTTTACTAAAAGTACTTTTCTCTAAAATGTTAAACATTGGAGAAATAGAAGAAATGCTGCTTCTCCTGGCATGTGAATTCTAAGTTTATTTTTGATCCATCAGAATTAGAGATACCCTAATTTTGTTTTAGTGGCAGCTATGTGTAAATAGCTAGTATTAGGTAAAGGTAAAGGTTCCCCTCGCACATATGTGCTAGTGATTCCCGACTCAAGGGGGCGGTGCTCATCTCCGTTTCAAAGCCGAAGAGCCAGTGCTGTCCGAAGACGTCTCTGTGGTCATGTGGCCGGCATGACTAAATGCCAAAGGTGCACAGAATGCTGTTACCTTCCCACCAAAGGTGGTCCCTATTTTTCTACTTGCAGTTTTTACATGCTTTTGAATTGCTAGGTTGGCAGAAGCTGGGACAAGTAAGGGAGCTCAGCCCGTTACGCAGCACTAGGGATTCGAACTGCTGAGCTGCCGGCCTTTCGATCGACAAGCTCAGCATCTTAGTCACTGAGCCACCACATCCTATCATCATCATCATCATCATCATCATCTTATTATCAGTATTGGTCTCAGTATAATGCCAAGGTCTGATTAAGGAGCACTCTAACTGTTAACATTTCAGTGAAGTTTCTATAATATTATCTAGTTTCATCAAATGAAAAAAAAAAGTGTACCTGAAGGGCTCATCATTCAGTATTGCAAAATAGTGAGTGAGTAGATTATTTTTGCTAATGCACAATTGCTTGTTGGAAAACATTAATTATTTGTCTAATCAAAATAATTGAGCTGATTCCATTTCTCTGTATTGTGCAGTTTGTCATCATTGATTTCAGTAGGCAGCAGCATCTGATTGATGTTGTCTGGATTTGGAAGCTAAGCAGGGTCAATCTTGGCTAGTATTTGGATGAGAGACTGCCAAGGAATTAGATGGTTGGAGATTAGGGAATGATCCCATATTGTATCTACTTAACCAAATTTATTGTTGTTAGTTGCAAAGTCATGTCCGACCCATCACGACCTCATGGACAACGTTCCTCCTGGCCTTCCTGTCCTCCATCATCCTATGGAGTCCATTTAAGCTCACACCTACTGCTTCAGTGACTCCATCCAGCCACCTCATTCCCTGCCGTCCCTTTCTTCTTTTGCCCTTTCCCAGCATTAGGCTCTTCTCCAGTGAGTCCTTCCTTCTCATTAGGTGGCCAAAGTATTTGATTTTCATTTTCAGGATCTGGCCTTTTAAAGAGCAGTTAGGGTTGATATCCTCTAAGACTAACCGGTTTGATTGCCTTGCAGTCCAAGGGACTCACAGGAGTCTTCTCCAGCACCAGAGTTCAAAGGCCTCAATTCTTTGGTGCTCAGCCTTTCTTGTGGAAGATATGAAACCAAATAGCTTAAACATATAGCTGGAATCAAACTCAGCATGAGGTTGTCTTTAGCTTTTAATGGTATCTCTGGAGGAGTTGTTTAAATAGGATGGGCACTTCAGAACAATACATTCATAGTGAATCTTAAGAATTAAGTAAGGCAAGTTACAGTACTTTGAATATCACCCAACTATCAAGACAATGAATGGGTACTCATTGCTGAACAAAATTGAAATTTCCAATCTTAGCGTTGATATCCATTGGTGCCAACAGTACTTCCTAGTGCTCTGAAATGAAAAGTTCAACCTTTCTCCACAAATACATTTTGAAAAGTGGTCTGAACTAGGGAAATGGCATTTTTAGTTATGCATACATAAATTAATTTTGCATGAGTAAAGTACATTAGTGCTATCCATATTTTAGAGGGGAAAGTTATGGGTCCATTATCTTCCAATCCCCTAATGCTGTCCAATGAAAGGAATAAATTCATGTCGCCAGGATAAACTTGAATGATCGTGTATAATCAACTTTTGAAGACCAGGAAGTTTTCCATATTTTCCCAGGCAAAAATTGGGACATGGTTATAAAGGAATGAGCTTCTATGCAGAAGCGTCCACTATAATACAATGTTATCAATTGCCTGTGATTCAGGTCTATAATCATAATCATAAGTTTATTTGTCAAGCATATATAAGATAACAGGTAAAAGTATAAATATAATTTGAATACATGAAAAGAGTAAGTAAAAGGGAATATTAGAACAGGGATGGTAGGCATGCTGGTGCACTTATGCACACCCCTTACAGACCTCATAGGAATGGGGTGAGGTCAACAGTAGACAGTTTAAGGTTAAAGTTGTGGGGATTTGAGGAAGAAACCACAGAGTCAGGTAGTGCATTCCAGGCATTGACCACTCTCTTACTGAAGTCATATTTTCTGCAGTCGAGTTTGGAGTAGTTTACCTTGAATTTGTATCTATTATTTGCTTGTGTATTGTTGTGGTTGAAGCTGAAGTAGTCATTGACAGGAAGGACATTATGGCAGATAATTTTAGGTACTATGTTTAGGTCAGACTGAAGTCGGCGTAGTTCTAAGTTGTCTAAGCCCAAAATTTGGAGTCTGGTGGCATAAGGTATTTTATTGTGGTTAGAGGAATGGAGGACTCTTCTCGTAAAATATCTCTGGACTCTCTCAATTGTATTTATGTCTGATATGCAGTGCGGGTTCCAGACAGATGAGCTGTATTCAAGAATTGGTCTAGCAAATGTTTTGTATGCTCTAGACAGTAGTACAACATTACCAGAGAAGAAGCCATGCAAGGTTAGGTTAACAACTCTTTTTGCCTTTTTGGCAATGTTGTTACAGTGGGCTCTGGCACTTAGATCTTTAGAAATGAGTACTCCAAGGTCCTTGACAGAGTGAGGGTCATCTACAAGGTGACGTCCATCGAATTTGTATTTTCTGTTTTAAATTTTTTTGCCAATGTGCAAAAAAATGTCATGTCAGGGACATGACAGCAGATATCTCCCAAGGATAATAGGAAACCTAAGTATAAGGTTTGCAACTGTTATAAATTTAGTTTTAAGATCTCTGATCTAGATTTGAATAATCTGAAACACAATCATTAAATCGAAACACTCACTTAACATGCACACAAAGGGAAAAACACAGAGAAGAAATAAGTGTCCAGAAAGGAAGACATATATGTTAAGGGAGAGAAAAAAGAAAACTAGAATAGACGACAGGTAGTTCTCAACTTACAATAACGATTGAGCCCAAAATTTCTGTGGCTAAGCGAGAGAGTTGGTGACTGAGTTTCACCCAGTGGTGGTATTTAGCTGGTTCTATCCGCTTTGAGCGAACCAGTAGGGGCGACTACGGGATGCCCCACCCACCTGCGTGGACGTCATGACATCCCATTTTTCCACGTTTTCGAGGTTCTACGCATGTGCACATTTGCGAACCGGTAGGGAAGGTAAGTGAATACCATCCCTGGTTTCACCCCATTTTATGACTTTTCTTGCCACAGTTGTTAGGTGAAACACGACAGTTGTTAGGTTTGTAACGCAGTTGTTGGGTGAATCCACTTCCCTATTGACTTTGCTGTCAGTAGGTTGCAAAAGGTGATTACATGACCCTGGGACATTTTAACCATCATAAATTTGAATTGGTTGCCAAACAACCAAATGTTCATCTTGTGAGCATGGGGATGCTGCAATATAAGTGGGATAAGTGTGCAAAACAGTCATAAGTTACTTTTCTCAGTGCCGTTGTAAATTTGAACAGTCGTTCACTAACTAAATATGGCTCTAAGTCAAGATCTATGTGTACATCTGTAAATGACCCCATTTTCTACTTTGCTTCCTCTGTTACTTACCTTGTTTTCCCCAAAATAAGACATCCCCTGATAATAAGCCCAATTGGGCTTTTGAGCGCATGGCAATAAGGCCAAACATTTATTTTAGTGTTCAAAAAAAGATAAGACAGGATCTCATTTTCGGGAAAACACAGTACTTATATTTCTGCTTTTATGATAACCATGTTGTACTTCATATATTACTTTTTACTCTTTTTTGGGGGGGGGGGTATGATGACTCAGCAGTTAAGACACTGGACTTCTCAGCTGGAAAGCCGGCAGCCCAGGTTCGAGACCCAAGTGCCACGCGATGGGGTGAGCTCCCGTTCTCGCCCCAGCTCCTGCCAACAGAGCAGTTCGAAAGCATGCAAACATGAGTAGATAAATGCGGTGGTTTTTTTTAAAAAAAGGGTAACCAAAAAAAAAATACTACCCGACAAAAATTGTTGATCCAGAAATGAGTTAAGCATGTATTTGAGTGATAAATTACAGGACAATGTACAATTATGCTTTATTAGGAACAATTTGGTTTGAACAAAGAAATTAGTTTTCATTACAGTATTCATTACAATGAATGATGGATTAAGTTTCTCGGTGTAATGAAACTAATTTGTGGTGCAAACTTGATCTGTTTTTAATAAAATTACTTAACTGAAAACTAAATATAAGAGGGGGGCTTGTGAGAACCTTTAAATTCTTATAACAAGAGAATTTATGGCTTGTGGATCAGGTTTTTTTTTTTTCATCCACAAAGTCAGACTTTCAGCGAGCTCTCTTCTACCTTCCAATATTTATTTGTTTATTTATTTATTCATTCATTCATTCAATCATTCCAGCATCACTTATTGAATATTAAATTAACTAGCCGGGAAAGTTATTCTGGTAAAGAGGCACTAAAGCAACGTAATCCTCTTGTTATCAAGAGTTCAAAATATACCACAGCAGCTGCAGGATTGAAACAGCAGGTTGAGTTTTGAAGGTGCTTTAATACACATACAGATGAATTTACATTCACTCCCGTTAAGAGAGAAAATGAGTGCACCACACGATCACCTCTGGGATTCGACTCTGAGAGCATCTGGTGAGCCGGTTTAATCCTTAAGAATGATAACGCAGCCATTTCACATGATAATGAGATCTTCCTGAATGGAGAGAAACAAAGGACGCTGCAAAGGAGCAACGATATGTAGGTCCAAGAAGAAAAGAAAAGAAAAGAAAAGAAAAGAAAAGAAAAGAAAAGAAAAGAAAAGAAAATCTGGCACACTGGGCCCATTAGAACATACAGTGCAAAACTGGTTTTTACTGGTAGCAGAGTTTTCATTGTATAGAGTGATAAATTGAGATTTAAATGTTTTATGAATGCATTTTAAGAGAGTGGTGCGGTGGCCTAGAGGTGGAGCTCTCACCTCACAATCAGGAGGCTGTGAGTTCGATCCTAGGTTAGAGGCAGATATTTCTCTCTCTGGGCACACTGAGAATTTATCTGCTGAACAAAGCTCTGCATTGGTGACAGGAAGGGCATCCGGCCAGAAAACACTCTGCTAGCTTCATTCAGCTGCCCAGACTCCACTCCGCAAGGGATTATGAGGTCATGAAATGAAGATAATGATTACACTTAAGTGTACTCACTTAAGAGTACACTCCAAATAACCAGATTTAAATCGTTAAATGATGGTGATGAATGCATTTCAATATCTGGCCTTCTTTCTTTCTTTCTTTTTTCTTTCTTTTCTTTTTTCTTTCTGGAAGAAAATCCTCTTATTACAGATAACGGATATCTAAACCCTGCCTAGAGTCATTTCAGGTGAGATGGTTGGCTATATAAATTTACTAAATAAGTAAATAAATAAAATAGCATTTAGCAATAGCACTTAGACTTATATACCACTTCATAGTACTTTACAGGCCTCTCTAAACAGTTTATAGAATCAACCTATTGCCCCCAACAATCTGGGTCCTCATTTTATAAAATAAAATAGCATTTAGCGATAGCAATAGCTCTTAGACTTATATACCACTTCATAGTACTTTACAGCCCTCTCTAAGCAGTTTACAGAGTCAGCCTATTGCCCCCAACAATCTGGGTCTTCATTTTACTGGAAGGATGGAAGCCTGAGTCAACCTTGAGCTGGTTAGGATCAAACTCCTGGCAGTGGGCAGAGTTAGCCTGCAAAAGTTAGCCTAGAATCCAAGAGTCAGCCTGGATTCTAACCACTTGTGCACCGTGGGTTATGTTCTCTTTGAGAAGGTTTCTGTCTTATTCTCCTTGAAGGGCAACCAATGTATAATAAGCCAGTCCTCATTTGTATGTTTAGATATGCTTTGTCAAGGCAAAGGACTTTCTAATATGTCCATTTTTGGTCCACGTTTTGGCAAAGTTCTCAAGAACATTTGTTGACAAGGCCATTGCTATTCACTTACCTGCAAGCCAACATTTTTTTCTAGGATTATTTTCATCTTCTAACTAGCAAGTATGATATCACTTCAAGATGTTCTTCCCTTGTTAACTTTTAGGGTGCTCTGATTTGAACAATCATTGCTACTTAGGGGTTTACGCATAACCTTTGGTGTCGTTTATGACTTCTCTTGGCACCTCCCTCTCCCTCCCTCTCTCTCTCTCTCTCTGTCTGTCTCTCTCTCTCTCTCTGTCTCTGTCTCTCTCTCTCTGTAACCTGCTATAGTTTTAGGCTCTTTATAGGAGAGCAAGAGCTTTGAACAGAATGCATGAATGAACAAACAAGGTTGAAAGAAAGCAGGCCTGTGTGCTTTAGAGTAACACAAATGACTTGCTCCAAAATTGCCCCTTGACGGGAATTTCTTTTGTCATTTTCCTCCAGCTGCAGGCCAAGGCTTTTCAGAAACAAAGCTTTATACTGATGAATTACTGCATTCGGTTCTTATGAGAGAACATATCTGTCTTCAGAACTTCATAATACCTTATGAAATCTAGAGAGCCTTAACATTTCTATTCCTAGAAGCCCAGGAGAGTAGACTTGTTATCAATAACCATTTTACCTTTTTAATATTTTTTTTTCTAACTTGGAGTAGGGGGTTGTTTGTTACATCTGTAGGAGAGTTTTCAGTTAAGCCTGTAAAAATGTCACTTTTTTCATTTCTTTTTGCCTAGCAGTCAATGCCAATGCACAATCCGGTCTTCACGAAACAACAAATTCTATAAAATATCTCAGAGACAGATGACTGAAGATTGCTGGCTCCCTCTTGACTCTCCATTCAAAGCCTTCCTCCCCACCTAGAAAATGCTGAAATATAATTGGATGGACTTTATGCAACCTCATCCAGTAAATGGACCATGTGACCCTTTGCCTCTTGTTATTTCTGGACCTCACTGTTGCCAGCTATGCACGCTTAAACAACGGAAGTCATGAGAGATTGCACATAAGCCGTCACACGATAGAAGGCAAACCCAGATCTAAGACGGACTCAGAGCCAGGGGCTATTCAATCAATTTCATTGATCAGTGAACTCCTGGGCACTTGGGGAAAATGACAATGTGTCTCATTTAATGATGATTGTTTAATCTTAATCTATTGTATTTTTCAGAGGGTAAAATGCACTTCCCCACCCACCCACCCTAAAAGAGGATGAGAATTTGGATGTGTCTTATACACCGAATGTAGCCCCACCCACGAGGCCAAAAACACGAGGCATGGCGATGGTCTGTGGCAATCCCTGCAGCCTGGAACAGCTGATTGGGTGTATTCCGGGAGGCCGATCCACCCACCAATCAGCTGCTTGTGCTGAATCAGACTGCAATAATGTGCTGAAGCTTACCTGGCTGCTCGCTATTTGCTGCAAGGACATGTCAGAGTTTGCAGCAGCCATCACATCCAGAAAGCACACACAAGTAACTGATTCAGCAGGATTCAATAACTTTTCTTTATATATAATATAACACATGAAGTAAGTATGCAAACCAAAAGCAGATTGTCCAACGTGGTAGTAAATACAAGCAAAACATAACAGAGGAGTTTCAGTTTCAGTTTTAGTTTTAGAGCTCAGCACAGCATGCAGCTTTAGTATAGAACAGTTGAGCTAAGCCACGCCCAGGCTCCTTGCTGTCTCCTTGTTGCTCACACAGCAAATACTGTTTCAGTTTCCAAACAGCTCTCAACTCTTTCACACACTGACAGGACGCTAGTCAGATGAATACTGATGGATGCTGGTAGGCAGAGGCAGAATTGTTTTTTCTTTCTTTCTTATTTTTCTCCCCAAAAACTAAGGTGCGTCTTATACTCCAGAGTGTCTTATATGCCAAAAAATACAGTATACTCTCCAAATAATCTTTTCTTTGCTTGTACACAGAAGAAGCAAGTTGATGGAAAGTGATGTTACCTTATTGAGTCACGTAATGTTTAAACAAATGATTCCCAACTCTGAAATGTGTAGCCATAGAATAGGGTCCCCCCCCCCTATTTTTTCATTTAATATATACAATGTAGCCTATGGCTTCCTTATCATGGTCACCTTCACAATAGTTGGTACTTCTAAGCAACCAGCATTTCCTTGGATTAATTGATGGGCTGAAGTACAAAAGCTGGCATCTAGACATCATCCACATCTCACATCCTTAGCATTGTCTCCTTACATTGTTTTATTATCATTTTATTGAATTTCTAGGCTTCTTCTTGTGTTCTTCTTTGAACACAAAAGGTACATACATCGGGATTTCTGTAGAAGAAGGTATGGGAGAACCTGAGAGCAGAGTTAAAAGAGGCATCAGTCTAGAATCCCTACATAGGCACAAGTGAACTAAGTCCAATCCCCCCCCCCCCCCCCGAATCCTGTTGGCCTTTGTCTAACTTGTTAACTTTGTTCATCTTTTGTTGAGAATATACCCATGTGTAGTGTTGGAAGAAAAATCTGGTCTGGTTCTCATTCCAAGGTGGGAGAAAAATGCAGAAGAACTGAAGACAGGTTGCAATTGGAAAGGAGATATTGGGAAGCCAGAAACAACAGTGATAGCAGCATGCTTCTGGGGTGGTTGACAAATTGGAGTTGAGAGTGGATGAGTTTTTATACAATTTTGCGGGCTTTGTGATTGAGATGCCTGTTCCTGTGCAAGAATGTGTCTTTCCATATTTTAATGGCTGTTGCCAGATTCCTATGGGATCATGCAGGGGTCATGACTGGCTCTACAGGCAAAAGGGGAAATGCAAATTCTAATTGTTTTGTTTGTTTGAGCTAATCTTGTCAGTTTCGGCTCCTTGCCTATTGTGCTGCTTATTCGGAGCTTCTGGCTACCCTTTGTTTATGAATAGAGTGGCCCAGCTTTCTGAATGGATACAAAATATTCATTCCTAAAGTCTAACCACTTCAAGCTTCTGCTTGAAGCTGTTTTCCTATAGCAGAAGGACTGGCTGCTTTCTGCCTTTGTTAAGGAAATGTTTTCCTCCTCCTTTTCTCCTTTAGGGGAAATATTCTATCCTGCCTCTTTTAATATCCCGTAGAATAGATATATGGGGGGAGGGGGCTTCCTACAATAGACTTTTAGCAATAAATCAGTTTATCTGAATCTTCACCTGTGGACTCACCTGTGGACATGCTTGACAGGCTTTTTTATCCTCATTAAATGGAATATTGATTGATCGATGATAGATGATAGATGATAGGAGAGAGGGGGGGAGGGAGAGGGAGAGAGAGAGGAGATTATTGGTTAGACTTATGACCATTTCCAAAAAGCAACCTAGTTAGGTAGGCAACACTGAGAAAGTTTCATTTAGTGTCACTAAATGAACTTTATGGTGTGTTTAAGCAGTGACTTGAACCTTTGTTTTCCTGATCATTTTGACCCTATGTATTTTGTTCCTTACATGTCAGTGCAGTGATACTAGCTGGAGCTGAAGATCCTGAATTAGTAGAATTATTGAACATATTTAATTTTACATTTAAAAAAAAAACTATAGTTGAATTTACAGTTTACAATTCTCTATTCACAGTTGAAAGGTCACACTGAGAGAGATATGGGAAACTTGTCAGTTGCAATAGGTTAGAATTTCAAAGAATGTTAAATTAATGCCACACAATATTAAGGTTTGGTTAACTTAACAAAATATTCTCAGGTGTCTATTGGATATCCAGAGAATTTCCTTATTTATAAGACATACATATATGGTCATCTATGCATCATAACACTGGTCAGATCACAAAATGTCAGTAAAATGTTTCATAATACCAGAACATTATGGTATTGTGCCCCAAAGGTATATTCTTTCGAACATCAACGTTCAATTTTGCCAGGAATTGCAAGGACTCATTTTCTATTTTTGTTGCTATTGTATCAGAAGTGACACTGACACACGGATCAGAAGCATGTTCTACACTTCTTGATGGATTGCAACCAATAATACAAAATTTCAAAAATTAATAAATTAGTACCCTACGTCTATGAAATAACATAGACATGAGATTAAAAGTTAAAATAAGGAAAAAAAAACAGTAAGAGAACACCTGTCTGATTTTGATGAATACAAATCACCAGGACCTGATGAATTACATCCCAGAGTTCTAAAGGAGCTGGCCGATATCATCTCAGAACCATTGTACCACATCTTTCAAAAATCCTGGAACACTGGGGAACTACCAGAGGACTGGAAAAGAGCTGAAGTGGTTCCCATCTTCAAAAAAAGGGGAAAAAAACAGACCCAGGAAACTTTAGACCAATCAGCCTAACATCAATACCTGGGAAGATACTGGAAAAGATAATTAAGAAAACAGATCGGCCAACACCTAGAAATGAGTAAAGTAATAACTAGCAGCCAGCATGGGTTTCTTAAAAACAGATCATGCCAAACCAATCTTATTTCATTCTTCAACATAGTGACTAAATTGGTAGACCAGAGAAATACTGCGGACATAATATATTTAGACTTCAGCAAGGCATTCGACAAAGTAGACCACAACCTACTTTTTCGCAAACTAGAAAAAAGGGGGATAGACAGCTTCACCACCAGATGGATTTGCAACTGGCTGACAACTGTTCTCAATGAGCAGTCCTTAATGGGTCTAACTCTACATGGAGAGAAGTAAGCAGTGGGTACCACAAAGTTCCTTCTTAGGCCCAGTACTCTTCAATATCTTCATAAACGACTTAGATGAAGGAATAAAAGGGGAACTTACCAAATTTGCAGATGATACTAAGCTGGCAGGAATAGCTAACACCCTAGAAGATAGGCTCAAGATCCAGAAGGATCTTAACAGACTTGAACACTGGGCCCTTTCTAACAAAATGAAATCCAATGTAGAGAAAAGTAATCTCCTTACACTTAGATAAGAAAAACCAAAAGTACACATATAAACTGGGTGAAACCAGGCTTAATAGCAGTGACTGTGAGAGGGATCTTGGAGTCTTAATGGACAACCAGCTAAATATGAGATAGCAGTTTGCAGCAGCAGCCACAAAATCCAATGCAATCATAAGTTGCATTAACAGAGGTATACAATCAAGATTAAATGAGATACTAATTCCACTCTGTAAAGACCTAGAGTACTGCATCCAGTTTTGGTGACCATACTATAAAAAGAGATGTCAGTTTGAGAATTGGAAAGCTAAATTATTTCTATTCCAGAAGAGAAAGCAACCTTTGTTCTGAGAGTAAGGAAACAATGAGACAAACATCTCTATAAATCTGAATAATAAATAAATAAGGTAGAAACGATGCCGATTGTTAATTTACGTTAACAATTGGTGTGCTTATAAGCTTATTTCTTACATCTGAGATCCCACCAATCTATTTTAAGTCAAGAGCAACTAGTGTCATTGGTGTAATTATTTTTTATGAGTTGCAAAATGGGAATGAATGTTACCACCACAAATGGCTTCATCAATCAGCCTCTTGATGGACAAGAAGATAAAGGGAAAAAAAAAAGATTTAACACTGTTGGTTCTGTCTGAGGCCAACTTTCCCATGCTATTTTCGTAGCCACTTGTCACTAGTTCTAAAAGGAGACAACATAATTACACGGGAACGCTGAGCAATGCAGTGGGATTTTTATACAATTGCACTTTCACTTTCCAGAAAACTGTTGTCAGAAGGGACATGGACAAGTGTCAGGGCTTGTACCATAATCTGAAAAATCGATATATATTTATGGAATGAATAATTGCTTTGTGACACTTACTATTACAAGACATTGGAAATTCCACCGGTTACATGAGTAATTCATGTTCTGGGACAGAGGTCCCCAACTTTTAGGACCTCAGGGACCATTAAATTCATAATTTTAAATTCTGTGGACTACTAATATGATCTGCCTAATGATCGGCTGGGTGGGCGTGAGTAGGTGGTCATGTGACTGGGTGGGCATGGCCAACTCAATGTCATTAGCATCAAGGGGTAGCTCACCAGCCTCTATTTGCCCCTCTCTTCCCAGCCACTCTTCACCTCGCTGCCTGGGCTCCTTAGGGACCCAACAGGAAGCAGTTGTTGGAGCTAAGCAGCCACCATGAGAAAAAGTTGGCAAAACAGTTGGCTCAGTTCAAATTGGATCTGGCCGAGAAGGAGGCTCAGCAGAAGCACTTCATTGAGGACTACGAGCATAGGCTTTCCAAGCAGAGAGAAGACCTGTGGGAGTGCAAGGCCAGCTGCCAGTGACTGAAGGCTCAGGGGGTTGAGATGGTCAGCCAGTTCCAGGCCATGATGCAGTCCCACTGGGACAAGGCCTTCTGGTTCTTTGCCAACAGTGGCACTTCCCTCCAACCTTCGCCCAAAGCCCCACACCAGGAGGCCATAGCAGACCCCAAGTCAGAATTTCTGTCCCCCTCTGACCCGCACAAAAAGGCCCTGAAGGTGGAGACTCTCTGCAGCAACACAAGCATTCATTGCATGCATCAGGCCTAGGGGCCATAGTTTGAGGACCCCTGATTTAGTGTAATATAAAAAATGCAAATAATTTTTCTGCGGACCACCAAAATTTTCTTGCAGACCACCAGTGGTCCACGGGCTACCAGTTGGTGACTGCTGTTCTAGGATACGGTGCCTGAACAATGTACCACCTGCATTCTATGGGAAGTCTCTCGTCCTATTTGTAGCTTTTTGTGTGGGGAGGTGGTGGACAACTCATATCAACACAGACAAGTGTTATGTCTTCATTTAATCTTGGCCCATCAGGAATTGGAATAACCACCTAAGTCCTGAAAAATCAGTCCATTGATTTCAGTTATGCCACAGCTTCATTAACCCATAACCACAGATCTGCAGTCATAGTGACCGCAACGGTTTTCCAAAATGTTTGGAACACCCCTATTTTTAGAAATGGACCCTTCCGGTTGCTAATAGCTTTTCTTTTCCCGCCAATAAGAGTGTACGCAGCATCACACTTTCGTCAGTTATTTGGTGATTTCTGTAGCGGCGTTTGAATTTGAATTGTGGTCATTTTGACTGCAGATTTTTGTTAACGTATATTTTTTTATACTGTCAGGGCCACGTTTCCCACCAAAAAGAGTGCAATTTGGTGATCCAAACTTCAAAGAAACTGTTCTAACATGGTATGAAGAAGCAGAGAGTGATCTGAGTGAAGTGGAATTGGATTGCAATGAAAATTTTGTAAAGGATGATGAGGAACCTGCCACTGCCGGCGATTCTGACATCAGTGATGATGAAGCTCCCGATGAAATTGATAACCAGGTACAATCTATGTTGTGCAATAATTTATATGGCAAGAACAAATTCAAATGATCTTCTGCACCTTTTGGAAGCAATAGATCCTGTTCTGCCCCAGTTACAGACCCCAAAGAACGCAGCACACACAAAGTCCGTTCAAACCTTAGTTTACTAAATAAACCAGTTTTTTAAACAATGGCATTGAGAAGAGGCTCCTCCTCTTCATCCTCTTCACTTAAGGGAGCTTCTGGAAGTTCTGAAGGCCCTGGCTGAATCTCTGCATCTGGTACCACATGTCCTCCGGCCTCCTCATTGTCTGACTCAAGTGCCAACTGCACAGGCTGCTGGTGCAGCACCACACCAGCCTCCTTGCTGTCGGAATCAGCTACTAGCTGCACAGGCCGCTGACGGGCCACAGCAGATCCAGAACCGCTAGTCACAATATTGTAGTGCAATTATCTGGACTACAGCCACCAGCTAGAGCAGTCATTATGACCTCATGTCTGTAATAGCATAGCCGAAATAGTACATCTGTGGTTAAGGGTTAATTTTGATGTTTTGGTCCTTGGCTAATGAAGACATATGAACAAATCAATAAGTAAACCCAAAGGGAACAGTGATATGTGCTCCAAACAAAACTCTTCTTAAAGCCGGAGAGGGAGAGAAAGAAGAAGGGAAAAGGAGAGGAAGAAAAGGGAGAGGGAAGAGGAGTAGGAGAGAATGTTAGAAGGAGGGAAGAAGAGAGGAGTGGGGGAAGGGAAGGGGAAGAAGGAAAGAGAAGGAGAGGAAGAACGAAGAAAGTAGGAGGAGATAGAGGAAGGAAGAGAAGGGGAGGAGAAAAAGAAAGGTTGTGGCAAAAATAAAGAAGGGTAAATTGTAAAAGAGCAGCCCTGAAGAAGTAAAAAAATTAAAAATGAAAGTTAAAAGATAAGGTGAAGGAAAAATAGTGGATAAATGACTGTACATGTAAATATGTTTATGAGAAATAAAAATAAAAACTTTTTTGAAAAAAAAAACCTCTTCTTAAAGCCCTGGAAGATGTAATGGAAAATTATTTTGGTTATGTGAATCACCCAAGATCCAATCTAAATCACTGGTTCTGTTCAGATCATCCATTTTATTTTGTTTCAAAAAATCCAGTCTGTTTGATTGGAATGATCTATTCGAGTTGTCAAATAAAATCAGTTTGATTTGAATCATTAATCTCATTTTTTTTTAAAAAAAGTCTATGAATTACCAAATGTGTAACGAATCATTGGATCACTTGGAAAACAACTTACTTGATGGAATGTCTCCCAAGCATCTGGGCAACTCTGTTCAAAGATTTGATTTGAACTGGTGATTGGATCAAATTGCCTTTAAAAGACAGCTTTGAACTGAAGCCTTAGAAAATATCACCAAAGAACTATTATGTGTGATTAACAAAACTGAGCACCAAAGGAGGGCAAAATGAAACAAGGAACACGAATCTTCAAAATCCAAAAGACTTCGATAGCAATGAAATGAGCGTGTCAGTTTTAGCTTTGTTGCAGAGTAACTGGAATGTAAATTAACAGGATTAAAGTTACTACGGCTCTTAAAAATAGCCTTTAGACTTTAGATTTAAGGACAGCTGGAGTATTATCCAATTTCTTGTATCAACAGATTCTTTAAAAAGTTAATTGCACCATGCCCTTTTCAATTTATCCATGTTCTCATCTAAAATATTGCAGATTCTTAATGTTCAGAGTCAGGGATACGGTGGCTCAGTGGCTAAGACACTGAGCTTGTCGATCGAAAGGTCGGCAGTTCAGCGGTTCAAATCCTTAGTGCCGCGTAATGGGGTGAGCTCCTGTTACTTGTCCCAGCTGCTGCCAACCTAACAGTTCGAAAGCACATAAAAATGCAAGTAGAAAAAGAGGGACCACCTTTGGTGGAAAGGTAACAGAGTTCCGTGAGCCTTTGGCATTTAGTCATGCTGGCCACATGACCACCGAGAAGCCTTCGGACAGCGCTGGCTCTTCAACTTTGAAACGGAGATGGGCACCGCCCCCTAGAGTCGGGAATGACTAGCACATATGTCCGAGGAGAACCTTTACCTTTACCTTTAATGTTCACATAGGGGTAAATATTTGTTGGAAAAAATGATATTGGATTAGTTATTGGTAGGGCAGTGGAAACACAGAACGACAATGTGAAGTTTGGCAAAGACACCAGTAAAATGTTGCTCTCTTGGAGCAACTTCTTAAAACAACATGATGGTCTTCTTCCAAATCATGGAAGGTCAATGGACTATGCTTCACCAAAGCATGCACGGGTTATGCACAAAGCACATTTTAAAAAGAAAATGGATTGTCAAGTTAGGTTTCCTTCAATTTAAACATGGTTGTGGTGTAATACATTGAGGAGAAAGTCTCACTGAAGTGAAAGGTTAGTCATTTTATACATTCCTAGGTTTGAGAACTACACCTTCCTTCCTTCCTTTCTTCCTCCCTCCCTCCCTCCCTCCCTCCCTCCCTTCCTCTCCCTCTCCCTCTCTCTCTCCTTCCTTCCTTCATCTCCCCCTCTTTCGTTCCTCCCTCCCTCCCTCCCTTTCTTCCTTCCATCATCTCCCTCTCTCCTTCCTTCATCTCCCTCACTCTCTCCTTCCTTTCTTCCTTCATCTCCCACTCTCTCTCCTTCCTTCCTTCATCTCCCCCTCTTTCCTCCCTCCCTCCCTCCCTTCATCTCCCTCTCTCTTTCCTTCCTTCCTCTCCCTCCCTCCCTCTTTCTTTCTTTCTTTCTTTCTTTCTTTCTTTCTTTCTTTCTTCACTAGTATACATCTCTCAAAGAAAATATTAGCCCATGACTGTATTTGCTCTACGTCCCTTTGATATATTTCCCCTGGAAGTATATTGTTACCTGGGGGCAAGCTCAGAAAGTTTTAACTTTACCCCTTGTGGTGTGTGAGTTATCTTGTAATCAAAACTAAATGGCAACAGAAAAAAAGATATAGTGCAGTTGCAGAGAAAAAGAGATGGCAATATTTATATGAAAGTGCAAAAATAACTCCAACTTCTTCTGCTTCTGCTTCTACTCTACTTACATTTCCAGCATGTTTGACAAGACTGTATGGATTCTATTTATATTGTCTTCAAAACCAATATACAATTAAAATATCGACCTTTGCTCTGGGAAGTCTTACTCAACATTGAATAAGGCTCTCACATGTAAGTAAAGGATATAAAATATGCCAGGGAATATGGTAGCTTGGTCAAAGAGAAGAATGCAAATTTTTTGCCTTTATGTAAATGAATGGTCATAGCAATGACACATTTTTTGCATAATTAGGGTATTGATTTACATTAGCTATTTTGGTTAATTTCTCACACGTTCCCTACCAGCATTTGCTTCTGTTATTATTAGTATTGAGATCTAAGCTAGATTCCTGGTCAAACTTTTGTAGTTGTGATATGGGTCATTTTCAGACATGGCTTCAAAGTTTAAAACTTCTTCTAAAAGTAGGGAGGAAAATCAAACTTTTCAGTTCATTTGTTGATTAGGGAGAAAGAGTGCTGTCCCTCAAGATGCTCATTAAGCTACAGCCAACAAAATACTTTATGCCACCAGACTCGAAATTTTGGGCTTAGACAACTTAGAACTTTCCATCTTCAGTCTGACCTAAGCATAGTACATACAATCATCTGCTACAATGTCCTGCCAGCTACTTCAGCTTCAACCAAAACAATACATGAGCACACAATAGCTACAAACTCATAGTAAACTAGACTGCAGAAAATACAACTTCAACAAGAGAGTGGTCAACGCCTGGAATGCGCTACCTGACTCTGTGGTTTCTTCCCCAAATCCCCAAAATTTTAACCTAAGACTGTCTACTGTAGACCTCACCCCATTCCTAAGAGGCCTGTAAGGGGCGTGCATAAGCATACCAGCGTGCCTACCGTCCCTGTCGTAATGTTTTCTTTTATTTGTATCCTTTTCATGTATTTATAATTATGTTTACACTTCTATCTGTCATAAAATGGATGCTTGATGAAAATAAATAAATAAATAAATAAATAAATAAATAAATAAATAAATACAAAAAACAGCATTATTCTTTGGGGGGGGGAAATGCAGAATCTTCAATGAGTGAAACAATTCAGGAATTGGCTAATGGTCTCAGAATCTACAATCTGAAAGCATCTATTTCCTTGTTCTCGTTTTGCTCTCAGTGTCCAACTTTCACAGCTGAACAATTCTACTGAAATGATGGTTGGTCCAACTCTTTTGATTGCTGTGTCCCTGAATTGTCCTTATCTCCTCTCATTGACTTTTCCCCAAGGATTCTCTTTCCCTTTAATAATTCAGCACACCCAGTATGTATATTTAGCTCTTCTTCCTTCTTTCATCTAACTCTTCTTTCATTTAGCTCTTCTTGAATCTGGGAAAAGCAGAACGTTCTATTAATTTTTCTTCTTCACCATCAACTATACGTTCGGTAGGCATAAAAGTCGATCTCGTCTCTATCTTCTTAAGGTTCAATATTATCCCCCAAATTTTAAACATCTCGCCTCCATCCCAAAATCCTGCAGTGCAGTACAACCATTTGTGAACCTTGGAGCTTGTCCATTAGTGGATTCCGTCCAGAAATACGTGCCAAACGAATGAATAAATATCTGCAAAGAAGCTACTGAAAACACATTGTCAGACTTTAAGGAAAGGCAATTCATGGGCATCCAGAAAAGTTAATGATGCAACTTCAGCACGGGAGGCAAGCGGTCAATTATGGAAGGGAAAGAAGATTAAGAAGCAATTCTAAGAAGGGGGGAAAGCAGTCTACAGGTAACAATGGAGATTGTTTAATTAGAAATTATAAAGAACTGAATAATACCGAACAATGCAGTACACGGGATTTTGGCTGTTACATAAGACAACAGAAGACAGGAGCCGCAACAGAGACAGAAAGTTCATCTATTGCGTTCTGTGTACTTTAAAAAAGAAAAGAAAAGAACCAACAACAACCACAAAATGCCATAACAAATCAGCATTTTGTTTGGGAACCAAAGAACAAAGATATCGACAGAGATTGCAATAGAAGATGAAAGCATAATTATTGAATTTCAGGGCTTTTGCCAAGCTGGCATTGACTAAATAATGGGTTTCTTATTGTGACGATAACCTCCAGAACTTTTAGAAGCAGAGCAATTTTGACAAGCTTCCAGCACCTCTACTATAAATGTGTTAATGTTCAACTAATTCTACACATAGGAATGTGGAAGACTTACACTGAATTTGGAGAAATGGGTTTTAATCTGAAGACACAACAGAGATTGAAGCCTTCTTAGAAAACTGTGGATAATTAATGTTGATGGGACATGGTGGCTCAGTGGCTAAGACACTGAGCTTATCAATCAAAAGGTCAGTAGTTCAGTGGTTCGAATCCCTAGTGCGGCATAACAGGGTGAGCTCCCGTTACTTTTCCCAGCTTCTGCCAACCTAACAGTTCGAAAGCACATAAAAAGTGCAATTAGAAAAATAGAGACCCCCTTTGGTGGGAAGGTAACAGTGTTCCATGCATCTTTGGCATTGAGTCATGCCGGCCACATGACCGTGGAGACATCTTTAGACAGTGCTGGCTCTTCGGCTTTGAAACGGAGATGAGCACCTCCCCCTAGATTTGGGAACAACTAGCACATCTGTGCGTGGGGAACCTTTACCATTAATGTTGATGGTATTACTTTGCATTTGGTGCCAAAGGAAGTTACTTGCTTAAAAAGTAGAGTGGGTCATTCTGTGCTTTGGGTTTGCAAGTTGGAGGAAAATTTGAGGGAATAGTACTATTTGTACAGTAAAGTTCATTTCAAATACTCTCTTATCCAGAGACCTTCAGGCTAAATCACAGGAATAATGATTTTATAATTGTAGAACAATTCACACCATGGAGTAAATGACTACACAATGAATTGATCCATATTCACACACACACACACAACACACATTGTGAATATTATTAGCCATCAAGAAAGGCAAGGGAAAATGAAAGTTTCTAGAAAAAACATAAACAGCTTGAGGATGAGCATCAAGGCTTTTGTTTCAAATAGTGTTGAAATAGGTCATTTTTTAAGGATAAAATAACCCTTTTTCCTGTTCCAAATTAAAGAGGAAAGTTACTATCAGGCTAAAAAAATAGATGCAGATAATTGTACTTTTCATTACATCTTCATTCCTTTAGGATTCAGGAAAGAGTAATAGTTATATTTACTAAAATTGTTATAAAAATGGTTTTGTGATTTGAGACTCTAGATCATCCCCCAAAAAACATATGCCATAAATTCTGAAATTTGTATGACCATTTAACGTTCCACAGACAGGATAATTTATACAATGGGAAACCATGAAGAGGACAAATTCCACACAAAAAAGAAGGAAGGAAGGAAGGAAGGAAGGAAGAAAGGAAGGAAGGAAGGAAAGAAAGAAGGAGAGAAAGAAAGAAAGAAAGAAAGAAAGATACTCATGAATTGTCAACTTTTAGTAAGAGATTCATACTTAACATATTTTTAACCTTTGAATCAAAATTATTTCTCCAAGATCACTAGCATATGATCTTGCGTAAGTGTTTAAGTTCTTGTGTAAGTTCTTGTCTCAGAAGCAACTATCTCTTTTTGACAAATGCACAAAACATGCAATCTTCTGGAATACAAGCTCCATTTAATCCAGGGGTGAAATCCAGCAGGTTCTGACAGGTTCTGGAGAACCGTAGTGGAAATTTTGAATAGTTCATAGAACCGGTAGCAGAAAGTTTGAGTAGTAGAACTGGCAAATACGACCTCTGGCTGGCCCCAGAGTGGGGTGGGAATGGAGATTTTGCAATATCCTTCCCCTGCCATGCCCACCAAGCCACACCCACAGAACCGGTAGTAAAAAAAAAAAAAATGGATTTCACCACTGATCTAATCTGCTGATTCAATTTGGAGGAATTTTTACGATGAATTGAAAACAACTGGGAGTTTTGATGCCATTATTTTTTTAGGAAATGTGATAGAAGCTTTAGAAATAATTTTTATATACAAGAATTATTTCCTGTTGAAATTAGTGGACTAATTTTGAGTTGTAAATATTTTAAAGCAAATAAAAATAAATAAATATGAGACTTTCTTTCTGCTTATGGAACAATTCCAAAGCAATAATTTATTTCTGAAAGAAAAATCATCAACGTAATGGAACCTCACAAAACTAGCTAGGAGGTGACATCATTGTTGGCATAGGTTGCTATGATATATTAATACATTGATCTTGTTTAAAAAAAAAATAGGGAGGCTATTTATGAATGATTCTTGTGAAACTGGAGTTTGCAGTTTTCTTCAATGTTCCTAAAACTGGTGTTTTCATTGCTAGGTATTTCAGTGAAGTCCAGGATGATTTGAAATAAAAAAAACGTGCCCCTAAGAACGCAAAATGTAATTTTAATGTGCATCAAATAGATCATGTATTTTCCTTATGTGTGCTCGTATTATTTACAAAGTAACTGGAAGTTATTTTTCTACATTACTTTTGCCTCTCTACGTACTGATAACTACTTGCAACAGTTTGATCTCGCCTGGGTTTTCTATACAGTAGTTCCGTCCTCTAAAAATCTGTCAGAAGTCCCATCGACTTAAACTAAAGTTTTTCTCCAAAGTTGGAATCTATAGGATTTTTGTCTTAAAGGGGAAAAAAATGAATTTGTGTTTTAATGCATCCTTCTGTTATTAATATTTCCTGACCCAGCACAAGAGAACAAAGTTATTCATTCATTCATTCATTCATTCATTTATTTATCCATTCATTTATTTATTTATCCATCCATCCATCCATCCATCCATCCATCCATCCATTCATTCAATTTCTATAGTCAACCATCTAAGTCAACTACTTTGGGTGGTATAGGAGATGACCAGGCTGAGTTCATGGGAGGGATCAAACATGTCATCGTGATTCCCTTTGTGCCCACAAGAAATCTAAGTCCACCCCCCCCTCTTGAATTCCTTATCTACCGCCAAATTGCTTTTGCCATTAGTAGTTCAGGTTCTTATAGAGAGTTTAAGCTTGCAATAAATCTTTATACCCATTTGAATTGCCTGGATTTCCAGACCACCTGGAATTTAAGGTATTTTGGAGAGGAGAGGAGAGAAGGGGAGGGGAGGGGAGGGAGAGGAGAGGAGGGCTATGGAGGGGAGGGAAGGGCAGTAAGTGGAGGGGAGGGGGGAGGAGGAGGTGGACAGAACTGAAGAAGCTCCTTGGATGAGAAGCAAAACACCTTCAAGGAAAAACAAAGGAAGTCCATTGTGCCTTTCGAAAAAGCATCTCTGGGACAACCTTGTAGTTACAAACATTTCTTTCCATGTGTCTGAATATTTTGTGACAGAGAAAGGGAGAAGGAAAACAATGCTTTCAAGCTCAACCTTCCAATCTCATAATCCATTATTCTGAGGCAAATCTTAATAGGACATTACCCCGAGAATAAATTATTGAGAAAACTAGCTGGTGCAGTGTGCTAATTTCTCTTTAGACTGGGAAGAGCTGGGGAGCAGAGTTATTAAAAACAATGAGACTACTTGTAATGATGCCTTTAATGAACCGAAGCATCTGTGCCAAGTTGAGGAAAATCCAGTCAGTCTCTATCTGTGTTGAATTTGGCCCATTATCATTTAAATCTTAATCTTCATAAAATGGCAATTTGTTTACTTGTGCAAATTCATTCGACTGGCAGATCAACCTTGTGAGTTCCTATGTCTTTTCTCAAGGTTAGTGGGAACTGTTGATTTTTTTCCCCCCAGCGTAATGGAATCTTCCAAGCAATTAAATCTCCTTAGTATACAAAGAAGATTTAAGAGAAAATTATTGGAGTAATTGTTCTCTGATTATTACAATCTGTGCTTTCCATTGTTAGGAAAGAATTTATTTGACAAGGCTGTGGTTGATGGCGCACCTCACATCTAGCACTGAAATGTATTTGTTTTAATTTTGGGAAACCACCCCAATTCAGAAATGCATTCAAATGTTATGCCCCGTTGCTAAAAATATAACAACAGCATATGAAAACACCCATAAAAAAATCTCAGAAGCCTCAGTCTGCAAGGGATTGCTTGTTGTAAATGTTGCTGACTTCATGTCATTTAATACAACACTACGATTTATGGGAAAATGTAATTTGTATGTCCTGTATATAAACCATGACTTTGGATATGCCCTAAAATTACGTAAGCATGATTAGTTTTGGTTTATCTTCAATTTGCAAGGCACAACTGTCTCCCAATCTCTTTTTGTAAATTCAATTTTGCTGGTCATTAGCTTTAAATATAAATGCATGTATGTACGTATTAAACCGATTTATGTGTCATTTTATCTTTTGCCAAAGACTTTGGGAGCAGGTATTTCTATTTATAACTCTATGTCCTGGGAACTTCTCTTTATCTCCTGAACGTAAGAAGCTAGCTGGGGAAGAACTTGAAGCTTTTATTTGAGCATGAATTAAAAAAAAGTTGGTTGCTGAAATTCAAAATTGTTATGGTGCTCCATAAGGCCTTTCTGCCTATGATCTGGTAGTCCTCCTGGATGTAATTTGGATTCTGAACAGCAACAGCAAAGAGTCTGTTATGACCTTCACTGGAATCAATTGAGATCCCACTAGGAGAGCAAAGATTTGAAGTTGTGGAATATAGACTGGTAATGCATCCTTCATATATGTTCCCAGAAGTTGGTCTGGAATCTAGTTCATGGAATCTAGTTCATTGACACCTTCATTGCATTCAGTTTTGGTTGCCATGATGTAAAAAAGATGTTGAGACTCTAGAAAGAGTGCAGAGAAGAGCAACAAAGATGATTAAGGGACTGGAGGTTAGAACACATGAAGAACAGTGGCAGGAACTGGGTATGTCTAGTTTAATGAAAAGAAGGATTAGGGGAGACATGATAGCTGTGTTCCAATATCTCAGGGGCTGCCACAAAGAAGAGGAAGTCAAGCTATTCTCCAAAGCACCTGAGGGAAGGACAAGAAGCAATGGATGGAAACTCATCAAGGAGAGAAGCAACTTAGAACTAAGGAGAAATTTTCTGACAGTTAGAACAATTAATCAATGGAACAACTTGCCTCCAGAAGTTGTGAATGCTCCAACACTGGAAGCTTTTAAGAAGCTGTTGCATAACCATTTGTCTGAAGTGGTGTAGGGTTTCCTGCCTAAGCAGGGGGGTTGAACTAGAAGACCTCCAAGGTCCCTTCCAACTCTGTTATTCTATTCATGCTGAAAAGGCTACACTGATTCTTTCTTGTGTTCAGAGCCAAATCCAGGATGATTGGCAATTTGGAGGGGCAAAACATTTTGGCCCAAATGATCTGTAAGGGAATCCATACCTATGTTTCCAGAGCCTTACCAGAAATGTATATTTCTTTAAAATCAGCTGTGCTTCCTCCAAAGTGACAGTTAGATGTTCAACATGAACAGCAAACTCTGTTTGCTTTAAGGCAGACTCTTTACTTTTGAACAAACTGGCCTGAACGTGGAGGCCAATTGCTCTTAGTAAATTTAAAGTTCTATTCAAAGCATAGGAAAGTGGCCGAATGTTTTGAAAGCACAGTTAGTTGAGAATGTTAAGAGCTTCCTTCTTTGCCTGGTAAATGTTGGTTAAATCAGCTGTTCATCAGAGGGTGTTTATGCATACAATGGAAAAAGCTCTACCCAAGCAAACTCAGGAATAAGTGAGGCCCTCAAACTGAAAGTATTTTGTTGACAAGAGTTATCTAACATCATGTTGTTTTTCCCCTTTCAATAAAGCAGTTTAAAAAAGCCTCAATGGGAATTTTGCTATAGAAGAAGGAGGAGGAGGAGGGGGGGGGGGGGGGGGAGGACGAGGAGGGGGGGGGGGGGGGGGGGGAGGGGGGAAGGAAGGAAGGAAGGAAGGAAGGAAGGAAGGAAGGAAGGAAGGAAGGAAGGAAGGAAGGAAGGAAGGAAATATTTTGAGATGGCTTCAGCACTTGACTTCCTGGACAGATCCTGGGAAGTCAAGGCAGTTTATATGCTTTCCAAATTTGTTAGTAATAATAACTTCTCTAATAAGTTCTTTTTTTTTTTAATAAAAAGTTTTTATTGGTCAAAAATATACAATATCACAGTTTACAATATGTTGAATTTTCAATATCTTTATACAAAGATATCTCAGTTATTATTTTCTTTTTTTTAATTTCTCACACAACAGACATTATTATCTTAAATCGAAACAAACAACCAGGTTATATAAAAATTATATAAACAAAAAAAAAGTGTTATACAAAATACAATAAAAGAAGAGAGAAAAAAGAAAAATGTCAATTAAAAAAACCTTAAACAGTAGATTCCCCTCCTTTCTTCATTTCCTAGTTCTGGCTCTTAAAACCATGGTCTGGCCTCCCCCCCCCCCCCCCC
>WNWU01000063.1:4991290-5008582 GCA_012654045.1 Ptyas mucosa | reverse complement strand
AGAGAGAGAGAGAGAGAGAGAGAGAGAGAGAGAGAGAGAGAGGTCTTTTCACTGATTGGTCTTTCACTCTCTTCCTGGTAGGATCAAGTTAGATAAGTGCTAAGCTTCAGCGGGAATTTATGCCCTGTCAATAAATCTCCTTCCTGCTGCAGTTATAAAACCCGCTTTACTAATCCTTGCTCAGGTTAGATTCCTCCTGGTGCGCCTGATCTCCAGAGGGAATTGTTTCAATTGGACTCTTGACACTGACAGCTCTCTTCTGTCAGCAAATCCGCTCTTACACACTTGCTGATCAGCCTGAATTGACCTACATCTCTTCTTTGTATGATGCCCTTGATATTCATTTTCCCTCTAGGCCTAATTGACCATATGACTTTCAGACTTTGCTGCTATTTTTTTTTTAACATGGAATTTCTAAAGCCTTGCTGGCCTTAAGGGCACCGAGAGGCCGATACTCACAGAATGTTAATTTATCGGGACATCGTTCTGTAGACTGAAAAGCAGGGGTGAAATTCAGCCGGTTCTATCCAGCTCAGACGAACAGGTAGCGGCGGCTGCAGGAGGCTCGGCCCACCCGCACGGACATCATGATGTTCCTTTTTTTGTGATGATTTCAGCCTCTGCGCATGTGCATGCGTGCAAGGCTTTGCGCATGTGGGGACAACGGCATGTGTGAGCAAAGCGAGTGCACGCAACACACGCACATTTGCAAATTTCACCCCTGCTGAAAAGGATCACTACAAAATAGCATTTAGACTTATATACTCACTTCATGGTGCTTTATAGCAGCCTCTGGGTGGTTTACGATATAAGCATTATTTGCATATTGGCCCCCAACAATCTGGGTCCTCGTTTTGCCGACCTCAGAAGGGTGAAAGGCTGAGCCTAGTCAGGCTCAAACTCCAGGCTGTTGGCAGATTTTGCCTGCAATGCTGCATTCTAACCACTACGCCATCATTCATCATCACCATCATTTAACGACCCCATAATCCCTTGCGGGATGAAGTCTGGGCAACTGAAGAGAGCTAGCAGAGTGTTTTAATGGCCAGATGCCCTTCCTGTTGCCAATGTGGAGTTTTGTTCAGCAGATATATTCTCATTGTGCCCAGAGAGAGAAATACGCCTCTACCTAGGATCGAACTCACAACCTCCTGATTGCGAGGCGACAGCTCCACCTCTAGGCCACCGCACCAGTCCAACCACTGTGCCATCAAATCTATCCACAACAACTGCACTCGACACACTCTTAACTTGTTTGTCCCGACCTTCTACATTTCGAAAAAAGAACCCACTTGTGGAGCTCACAACATTAAGTGGTGGAAAGTGTTTTGAGCTGGAAATGTTTTTTGGGTTCAAACAATATGGACTGAAGTCGTGTTTTGATTCTCAGCAGCATTTCGATTCTTCCCTTCATATAAAACTGGAATAGCTTTAAAACAGCTGTTCCCAGTATGATGCCTAGCTCAAATGCCTGTCATCCTGAATATGTATATTTAAGGGAGGAAAAAAATCTTAACTTGAGGGATTTCTATCTGGGCAATATTTCTATCTCATCTCTTTATTTGACTGAAATTGTCATTGCAATTGTCAAGAAGGTATTTTCCCCCCCTAACAATATTATATTTCCTATTTTTCTCACCAATATCCCTGAAGATTTTTCCGCTTGTTCCTTGCTCTTGAACATAAGCCCGCCATAAGAAGAAACTTTGAATAAACAGGGCTGGTTATGTTTTTAAAAAAATCTTAATTGATAGGATAGGAATTAGACTGAAAGGCATTCTTTTTTCAATACGTTTTCTTCATCCTTCCTGTGGAAGATGCTTAGTGGTGTTTTAAAATGGAAGACTCCTTGACAGCTATATTCATCCATTTGTGTGTATGTATGTTTGGAAATACTACCATATTTATATTATATGAATAGATTCTCCCTTTTTAAGGGAGAATGCATTGCCAACTACTCAAAACATATGTCTGTAAATACAATTCTGAATGCAGCGATACAAATGAGAATTCATGCTTTCAGGCTGATTGCTATTGTATACTAAACAGTCTGTTGGTTAACAAAGAAAAGCATAGCTAGCAGCTTATATGCTAATCAATTCCTTCTAGAACATTTTTCTCCTCTCCATTTATAAAATTTCCACTGAAAGTTTCAATATTTTGAAATTTATCAGGTTTATACTAGACGATCCTATCCAGGTTGCATTAATCGAAAATATAATTTCATCAAGAATGTTTATTTATTTATTTTTTTTACTGAATATCTTGGGGACAGAAAAGGAAACGATAAAAGGGTATTGCTTTGTTAATTTAGAAATGAAATTTAGCTATGCCCATTTTTTTTTACCACCTTGGCCGAAGAGGTGGTAAAAAAATGCTTTGAAAAGTCTCTGACGATCCCAGCTGAGTTGCCTGATTGGCAGAGAGGTATTTTTTTAAAAAAGCCTCTCTGATGATCCCAGCTGTGTTGCCTGATGGCAGAGGCTTTTCAAAGCATTAGAAAAAATGCTATGAAAAGTAAAAAAAAAAAAGTTTGCCACGCCCACCCAGTCACATTACCCTCCCCCCACCAAGCCACGCCCACAGAACTGGTAGTAACAAATTTTACATTTCACCCCTGGATATATTTATGAGAATGAATGCACACACGTTTTTTTTTTTTAAAAAAAATAATTGCCGATGGGGTACAATTAATTATGGGAATATACCAGGGGTGAAATGCTACTGGTTCGCACCAGTTCGGGTGAATAGCTAGCGGTGTCAGTGTGTGATTTGGAGAACTGGTAGCGGTGGCAGCATGAGGCTCCGCCCAACCACCCGGATGTCGTTACTTCCTGGTTTTAACCAGGAAGTAACCTGTTTTTGACCCTCTGCAGATGCACAGAATGCTTTGCACATGCACAGAGGGTCCAAAATTGCACATGACATGTGCAGAGCACGCACTTCCGAACTGGTAGGGAAGGTAAGTAGATTTCACCCCTGGAACATACAGTAGATTTCTCTTTAAAGGATTGTCACTCTGAAATTTTCAGTGTCAGTTGCTCAGGATACATATTTCTAACTGGGCGGTGGATGAGTGGGTGGTTACTGCAAATTCCATTATCTGGTCAGTTCAGGGCAGTTCAGAAAAAGACAGACTCACTCAGCATTCAGTTTCACTCCTGGTTTTATCTGTTTTCTATTTGTTAAACAGAAGAAAGATAGAAAGAAATCAATCAGAACAGAACTGGAAGGGACATTGGAGGTCTTCTAGTCCAACCCTCTGCTCAAGCAGGAAACTTCAGATAGGATACCATTTCAGATAGATGGCTGTCCAGTCTTTTCTTAAAAATATCCAGTGATGAAGCATTTACAACTTCTGAAAGCAAGCTCTTCCACTGGTTGATTGTCCAGGAAGTTTCTCCTTAATTCCAGGTTGCTTCTCTCCTTAGTTTCCATCCAGTGTTTCCTGTCTTGCTTTCTGGTGCTTTTGGAAAATAGGTTGACCCTTCTTCCTTGCCCCTCAAATTTCCCTGAGCAAGTTAACACATTTTTTTCCTTGGGAAAGAAAGGCAGAGATTGCTAGGAGGTGACAGCAGCTGGGAGAATGATGAAGATGTCCTCTCCCTGAGGAGAAGGAGAAAGGAAGGGGAAGTAGAGAGGAGAAGAAGAGGAGGGGAAGAGAAAGTAAGAAGGAAAGAAAAGAGAGAGGTGGTAGGTTTGAGGAGAAAGATTGCTGTACAATAAAAAAGACGAAATGGAGGAAAGGCAACCCCGAACGAATATAAAGATATTAAGATAAAGAATGAATTGTTTAAAGAATAAAAGAGAACAAATATGAATAAATAGCAATAATTAGAATGTAAGGGCAAATGAAGATGTTGTTTATGTAAGTAAGCATAGAAATATTGAGACATGATAAAAAAAAAGGGGGGGGGAGATTTTGGCAAAAACTGTAATTGAATAAAATGTATTTGAATTTGATTAATTGTATAAGATAAGATATGGCCAATACTCTGTTCAAAAATGGGGGGGGGACCAATAAAACTTGTTTTGTTTGTTTTTTAAAGATGTCCTCTCCCTCTTTGACCAGGACTTCTGTAATCTTGGCATTGTAGAACATAGGGATAAGAGTTTACACCAAGGGAATAGATAATTGGATCAGCTGGTTTGTGCAAACACAACCAATTTGTTCCCAGAGGTAGAGAATGAATCCTGAGCCAAAATTCTTGAAAATGTCAAAGTTTGCATCAAAGTTTGATTCAACAAAGGACAGTAAGTATCCCTCACTGGTCCAGATGGTTTCTACATATATCGGAAAGAGGTCTCCAAGAGAATCAGTGTCTGTCTTTCCCAGGCAGCCCAAATTGGAAACATGACTTGATGAGTTCAAATCTACTTTACTCTAAAACTACCTTAACAGAACTTTGCAAACTTTGCAACTCTGCAAATGATCAGAAATAGTCCTATCTCTTTTGCAACCAGAGAAGTTAGGATCTTTTCTTAATCTTTTCAGTTTCAGACTATGTTCCCCTTTATCTGACCATTCCTAGGCATGGAAAGGAAGGAAGGAAGGAAGGAAGGAAGGAAGGAAGGAAGGAAGGAAGGAAGGAAGGAAGGAAGGAAGGAAGGAAGGAAGGCATGCCTTGTAATGGACATAGTCCAAGAGAAACTACAGAGAAATCAAACTTAATAACTTTAAAAGGTTCAGGTGTTTGTTTTTCTTTCTCTTTCAATTTTTTTTTACATTTTGCAAAGCATGCACATTAAAACCTGAACAAAAAACAGATGGCTTTTACACATGAAATAGTTAATATAAGTGGGACACTGAAGAAATAAATATGGTGTAAATTTCCAAGAAGTTATTTGAGGAATCAGCCACCCTGAATCCTTAAAGTTGCTAATGAGGCTTGGAAGCAATATATAGTATCTTTCACTACGTTGACAACGTTATTATTATCAAAGTTAACTGAGATCTTACAACTTTAACATGAAGGCTTCAAATGAGAATAATATGACATTGGGCACATAGCAGGGCAGTCAAACACATCTCAGTCAAAGCCGCAGTGCTGGCATTTTATGTAGTCCAGTGGAAGAACTGCAGTTATCTGGTAGCTGCCAAGCTTTGCTGGAATATGAGTGCCAGGGTTTGAAGTTGTTGTTTCAGGATTCTGAAGGAAAGCTGCAGCTCACAATCTGCTACTGAGAGACCCAAAAACAAAAGCTGAAAGTTCTCACAGCAATATGGACAAATCACAGATCTCGTGATGACCCGGGGTATGGCATGAAAACAACCCAACCAGGGAACAGGTCTAACTCCCCTTTATTGCTCTAACTGTGCCCTCAAAAATCCCCACATTCACTACAAGTCCTGGAACAAAGCTCTCACAAGCACCTTCAGAAGCCTCTTGCTGTGAGTAGTCCGGTAAGCAAAGTTAGCCACACAGCAACCAGGGCCAGCATCCCAATAAGCCAGGTTAGCCAAACAGTACCCAGAGCAAGAAGTTCATTGAAGCAGGCACACCCGGCAAGTCCCACAAGACAGAGCACGGTAATCTCCAGGTGTCGGCAAGTGCACACAAGGCTCCACAGATTCAACACTTGTTCCTGACAAATGCCCCTCCCCCTGGCACCTCCTTACATCTCAGTCCCCAGGTGTGCCTTGTGAAGGGGGGCAGGGCACTCTCCTCCCTTTTATCCAGCTCAGTCTGCATTGTTCTCGCCTTCTCTCTTCTCTTCCTGCTCTAGGATCAGACAGGGGGTAGTCATTGCTCTTCTACTGAGCTCTATCTCTCCTGATCCTTCCTGTTTGGGGAGGCCTTACTAATTCAGAAAAGCCTTGCCTGGACTGACTTTGCCCTTCCCCAGTTTCCTCCAAGGCCAACGGAGCCGCCCTCTCGATGTCTGTCGGCTCTTGTTCCAACTCATCTTCCTCCGCAGATTCAGACTCCAATGGGGGCATGACAGAATATCCTTAATCTGTACATTAGCCATCGCTCCTCCTGATAAATTGTGAAGATTGTGACTGGACATGTGAAATTTGAGCCTTTTTTTCCACTGGACAAGGTACTAACTCTGTAATCTAAATAGGTAATAGCAGATAGTTTGTCCTTAACCCTCCGATATCTTCACCCAGTAAAAGCAACATTGCACATCTCAAACACTACTATGCAGATTCTTTGGGAGGTATATGAGTCTGCTACACACCGCAGAAGCTACACACAGCTTCTGACCTAGCTATCACATCCATGGGGCATGTCTTCTGCACTCAAGCATGTCTATTTAACCCAACAAGGGGAAGAATTTCACAACTACTGGTACTTAATCTCTACAATGACAGGATTGTTATTTCAGCTGAGTTGTGCCAAGAAGCAACAACACAACTAGATGTCCATTGTGCATTGCTAAGTGCAGAGGGGCCACGGTACTACATGTTTAGTGATCACTATTGAGTCCAAGTGTTTAAACATTTGTAAGAGACTGTGATTTTCATCAGAAGAATGATGAAAAATCTACCAGATTATATTTGTGGTGAAAAATCTACCAGATTATATGAATTCTCTGGAAGTGAACTAGAGCTGATAATTTAGAAATTTGGAGATTATCAGTACTTAGTTGTCCTAATTATCAGATGTTTAGGGACTAACTTGATTAAGATCTACTTCCAGTTCAGAAGAGGCATAGAAGTCAACAACCCTAGGGACTACTAACATTCAGATAATATTAAATACAATAAGGTAGTTATAATTACTGGACAGCCTTAACCAACCACTCAATCAAACAAACAAAAAACTCAAGAAAGCTAAAGCTATCCCTATGAAATCACCAAAAACCCTATCCCTGTGATCACCAAAATACTCAAAGGCTCTAAATTTGGCTGGAGAAGGAGAGGAAGCAGAGGTGAACTGCTACCAGTTTGTACTGGTTCGGCTGAACCAGTAGCGATGGCGGCGGGTGGTTCGGAAAACTGGTAACAACGGCAGCGCGAGACTCCACCCACCCGCCCAGTAATCATTACTTCCTGGTTTTAACCAGGAAGTAACCTGCTTTTTACCCTCTGCGGATGCGCAGAAGGGTTTGAGCATGCACAGAGGGCCTGTGTGTGTGTGGTGCATGCACTTTCGAACCGGTAGGGAAGGTAAGTAGATTTCACTCCTGAGGGGAAGCTTAACAAACAAACAAAAAAAAAATGGGCAAACAATTTGCTAGGAAAGTGACAAGGTTGATGATGAAGCTTAGGAACTGAGCCCAATTCCGAAGGTGACATCTCAATTTTTGAAGCTGCCTTCTTGAAGGATTTATGTGTTTGCCACACAGCATTTATACTCCTGAATGAAACCAAATAAGCTCTAATTAACTGCATGAGTTTAAGCATGTGGATGCCAATATCCACTGGGCCTTAACTCAGACGGAATACGCATAGAGTAAGACTGTACAGGGTGTGTGTGCGGGGAGATGCTTTTATTTTTTTAAAAGAAATGAGCAGAATAATGCAGTGATTTTCACCTTCTTTCCCCCCCCCTTCAATTTCATTATCTCTAATAAGAATTTGCATCTCCAGGTATCCATCAGCATGGTGGCCAAAAATTAATTTGGAATGAAAAATGCTTCCCCAACGTTCGGCGGTGGCTCTAATGTTATATCAATCTCTTTTCCTGAGATTTCTCCTCAGCGAAAATGCTAAAAATGCTACAGGAGTCTAATTGAACTCCTGTAATTAAAAGCTCACACAGCTTGACATCAACCAGTCCATGGCATTGCTGCTTTCAGTGCTTATTGGAACATGACCAAACTTGGGGTTAAAAAAAAAGAAAGGAGGGGGAGGGTGGGGGAGATGAGAGGCTGGAAAAGCTTCCAAAATCATAATTAAAACTGTAGCCAAATCAACAAAGCACAACAGCTAATGTGGGATGCACCGAGCAGAGAAAGCACTTTGCATGGTTTATTTCCTGTTGTAAAGCCTTCAAGCGAATGATTGCGAGTGGTTGGTTTACTTATGGGGTACAGTAGATGGTTTAAACCCATGACACGTCCTCAGTTTCCCCTCCATGATCTGTTTGAAGAACAGGAAAGGAATAATTTTGGAGGTCTTTGGCCATTCTTATTTTAGCTTTTGAATACCTGCATATGTTAAGTTTGGACCATAAGAAAGGCTGAGCACCAAAGAATTGAGGCCTTTGAACTCTGGTGCTGGAGAAGACTCCTGCGAGTCCCTTGGACTGCAAGGCGATGAAACTGGTCAGTCCTAGAGGAGATCAACCCTGACTGCTCTTTAGAAGGCCGGATCCTGAAGATGAAACTCAAATACTTTGGCCATCTAATGAGAAGGATGGACTCACTGGAGAAGAGCCTAATGCTGGGAACGATTGAGGGCAAAAGAAGAAGACGACGACAGAGAATGAGATGGCTGGATGGAGTCACTGAAGCAGTTGGCGTGAGCTTAAATGGACTCCAGAGGATGGTAGAGGACAGGAAGGCCTGGAGGAACATTGTCACGGGGTTGTAATCGGTCGGACATGACTTCTCAACTAACAACAACAAATACATTAAGTAGAAGAGAAGATACTGTATCAGAGGGCTGGGCACCAAAACGACAAGTTTTGAAAAGAGAGGAAACACAGAAAGGTTCTGCTTGCTATTCATTTAAGGAACTTGATGTTCCGGCGTCTTTGCAAACCTACTCCAATTTTGTATGTGAATTTCTGAAAGCTTTGTGGGGGTTTTTTTTCAGCCTCATGAAGAAAATGGTTTTAAAAATGTACTCCTTTCATAAATAGCACAGCATGGAGGTGCTGAACCAGTGGTGAAATTCATTTTTTTTTTACTACCGGTTCTGTGGGCGTGGCTTGGTGGGTGTGGCTTGGCTTGGTGGACGTGGCTTGGCTTGGTGGGCATGGCAGGGGAAGGATAGTGCAAAATCTCCATTCCCACCCCACTCCAGGAGGAGGATATTGCAAAATCTCCATTCCCTCCCCACTCTGGGGCCAGCCAGAGGTGGTATTTGCCAGTTCTCCAAACTACTCAAAATTTTCGCTACCGGTTCTCCAGAACCTGTCAGAACCTGCTGAATTTCACCCCTGTGCTGGACTGAGACTTGCCGAAGATCCAAAACCCTCTTTCCTATCTCTTTTGAAATATGTGTTGGTGTATATCCAGTGGTGCTTGCAAAATGTATTGAACCATCATTTGCATAACATGGGAAGCTTGATGACTGATAATGCTTTGGGGTCTTTGGTGCTCTCTGAACTTGGTTGTTTTCTTGCAGATGTTTCACTGCCCAACTACATAAGGTAACACCAAAGTTGGGTAATGAAACATCTGCAAGAAAATGCCAAGGACCCCACAGTTTTCAGTCCTGAGCTACAAATATTCTCTTTCATTGATTTTGCTTTGTCACGGCCCCAATGACAAATAGAACCAATGCTTGACTTGTACAGCAGAAGGGATTTAACTCTCCAATACATCAGAATTAACCAGTTTACTATGAAAACATGGTCTTGAAAGCAAAGTGCACATTCACCTATGCATACAAAATTCTGGACAAAGCTGTACGGTTAGCTTGACATGTTCTCTAAAAATCTATCGTTTCTCACAATCTGGACCTCCAGTGAAATCTTTATTCCTCCCCTGCATTTTGCTTATCCCTGAGCAAGGATATTGTCAGCCTCTACCCTCTACAGATCATTCTCATTTCTTTGTTCCATTTCTTTGGAACGGACATTTTTGTTTTATACTGACTTGCATGATTGGTCCACCAAGGCTGTTAATATTTCCAACTCTGTAGGGAATCAGTGCAATCATTTCTAATTGCATCTGACAAATTCAGGACAGATTTTGCAAGCTAAGAGATGAGAGACGCTATGAGCCGCAGTGGCGCAGTGGTTAGAGTACAGTACTGCAAGCTATTTCTGCTGATCACCGGCTGCCAGCAGTTTGGGAGATCGAATGTTTGGAAAGTTTGGGAAGGATGGAATGACTCAGCCTTCCATCCTTCCGAGGTGGGTAAATGAGGACCCAGATTTTGGGGGGCAATAGGCTGACTGTGTAAACTGCTTAGAGAGGGCAGTAAAGCACTGGAAAGTGGTATATAAGTCTAACTGCTATTGCTATTGTGATAGATAGAATAGATAGATAGATAGATAGATAGATAGATAGATAGATAGATAGATAGATAGATTATAGTGGTGGTGCAGATTGATTGATTGATTATATAGAGTGCAGTACTGCAGGCTGCTTCTGCTAATCACTGGCTGACAGCAGTTTGGCAGATCAAATCTCACCAGGCTCAAGGTTGCCTCAGCCTTCCATCCTTCTGAGGTTGGTAAAATGAGGACCCAGATTGTTGAGGGCAACATGCTGACTCTGTAAACTGCTTAGAGCGGGCTGTAAAGCACTGTAAAGCAGTATATAAGACTAAGTGCTATTGCTATTGATATAATCAAACCATCGTTCTTTCTAAGACAAGAAATCCTACAAAGACAGCCACATTTTGAGCTTTTGGGTTTGCCCCATGATGCGATATGCCAGGCCATTAGCCAGAATCCAAAGATATAACAGCATGTCCTTCCAGAAATCCCTGCAGTAATATTGTACAGTAGTGGCCAAAATTGTGGAAACCTTTTGGGAAAAGTGTATTTTTAAAAACTAGCTAATAAGACCACTTTTTTTTTTTGAGTAGCACCATAAAATTATACATCGATGGAAAGATCATTTAATCAAGAATGCAATGCAATGACTTATGAAGGATTTCCTATTAGAATAGCAGTTACAGTATAAAGAAGAAAAGTGAAACACGTAGAAAAAAACAGAGATACAAAAATGATCACCATGTCAGTTAATACTTAGTTGGGTAACCTTTAGCATGAATTACAGCCTTACAACATCTTCCCATGGAATGAACCAAGTCTTTTAGTTCTGCTAAATAATGTGAAACCAAGATTGAAGGATTGCTTCTATTACTGTGTCGCTTCTGATTAACAAGTTTCTTGAGTCGGCTCCATAGATTTTCAGCTGGGTTACCGTCCAGCAGCGGAATATGATTATCTTGAAACACCCCTCCCCAAAAAAAGGGGGTGCTATTAGCCATCAAACCTCACAAATACACTTTTCCCAAAAGGTTTCCACAATTTTGGCCACTACTGTATTTCCACTACAAGCAATGGATTTTAATTTGAACACTCAATTACGATGCGAAATTTGCAATTCCAGTAAATGAAAATCACCGCTGAAGCAGAAACATTTTGATGGCTGGCCATTGTAATAAGTTGCTTGTTTCTAAATACCCACACATGGCTCTGGTCCTTTTTTTTTTTTAAAGGAAACAAAAAAGCGGAATACGTTTCACATAAACACCAAATTCCACCACTGTATTGTTGCCACAAAATCAAGCTGCATCTGTTACCTAAAGTCTCTTGGAAATGCAGAACCTCTCAGAATCAATTAAAAACCATCAGATTAGGAGATTCTTAATTGTTCCCACTTTAACATAGGGCCAAAGTGAATGCACCAGCCTGCATTCCCAAAGAGATTTTAAAAAAATACAAAAAACCAGATGATGCATTCGAGATGTTTCTTTCTAGGCAACCAGGATTTCCTAAAATAACACCACTCTGTAACAAAACAAAGACCAGGTTGTAGAAAACAGCAAAGCACTTCCTTTTGCAGTTAACTTTGAGTTGTGGGCTTCTCATGAAAGTGTCAAAGACAGCTGTTCAATATGTGTTAAAATAGGCACCTGAGTGGCAGGAAGGGGAAGCGTTAAATTTGGTACAATTGAAAGTGCTGATTTTAACCTGCGAGAACCTCAATCGTGTAGAAAGTCAGCACCCGTCCACCCACCCTCTTCGAGAATGAAATATTTTGGGGAATATTAAAAAGGCAGGATAGAATATTTCCCCTAAAGGAGAAATGGGGGAAAAAATATTAAGGGAGTCAGAAACCAGCCCCAGTCTCCCTGCCCCCAAGCAGAAACTGAGGAGGTCAGCTTTTAGAAATGCAAATTTGGTAATCCATTCAGAAAGACTGGGTCTGACAGAAACTCCAAATAAGCAATTAGGCAAGCCAAAAAGGTTGAGAGGATTAGCTCAGACCTAGGATTTGAATTCCCCCTTTTGCCTACAGAACCAGCCAGGACCCCATAGGAAGCTGACAACAGCCATTAGAATATTAAAGGACATGTTCCTGCACAGGAACAGGAATCTCAAATACAAAGCCCAAAGAAGGTATAAAAATCCACCCACTCTCAATTCCATTTGTCAGCTGTTCCAGGAGCCTGAGTGGCGTAGCAGGCTAATGCCTCGTATTAAGGCAGCATTTAACATCCAGCTGCCTGCAATTACTGCGAGTTCTAATCTCACCAGGCTCAAGGTTGACTCAGCCTTCCATCCTTTCTAAGGTGGGTAAAATGAGGACCAGTTTGTGGGGGCAATAAGCTGACTTTCTATAAATATACAAAAGTATGAAGGCTATTGCTTAACGCATTGTGAGTCTCCAGAGAAGGGCGGCATATAAATATAAATAAATAAACGAACAAACTGCTCGCTGTGTGTGTGTTGGTTCTGTTCACCAATAAACAGAATCTTTCTTTACAATCAGCCTCCATTTTATTCCCGGCTTGGAACTGGACCCGGATTTTTTTCTTCCAACAATAGTTTGGCACCTAGGGAGCTTCAGGATTACATTCTCCAACCAAATTGGGGAAGGGGAAATGCAAATCCTAGGTGTTTGTCTGAACTAATTTTGTCTTGCCTAATTGCTTATCTGGAGTTTCTGTCTGACCCAGTCTTTCTGAATGGATTACCAAGTCTGCATTTAGAAAAGCTGGCCTCCTCAGTTTCCTGACCCATCAGATCATCTCAAGAGAACCTGCCATTGATGCTCCACATTGGAATAGAATAGAATATAACTTTATTACCGTCATCAACCAGCAATAGACATACAATTAATAATAATAATAATAATAATAATAATAATAATAATAATCCTCCAACAATACCTTAACAGTTCCTAGGTCCTTGGTTAGGACTCGAGCTGCTGAGCTATTAACCAGCCTCAAAGGCTGTGAATCTCACTAAAGATTAACCAATAATAATAATAATATCATCATCATCATCATCATCATCATCATCAATGGGCAACCCGTATCAACCATTAGCACCAGTCAATGGTATTTGTGATGCATTTTTGAATGTTCAGTTGACTTGAGTTTCATGTTTAATGAATACAGTAAATAATATCAACATTGATATTGGATAATAACATCCCGGTTAAGAAAATCCATGATCTCAAACCGTTAGTGTCACTCCCTAGTTTACATGAGTGGAGAGCCGATAAGAATGTAAATGATATATTTTTCCAAACATTGTCATAGATATCTCCAAAAATTGGCACATGTTGACAGCTATAATTCTGTAACCATTTTTTTTTTCATGTGTGCATTGCAGCGACACAGAATTTTGCCACTGCACACGTGGTAGCCGGATTTGAGTCCTGGAGGCGAAAGCCTACATAAAAGTCATCTGCCCTCCCTGGCAATCTCTCTAATAAAGGGAGAATATATACTGACCTATAAACTCTTTATAGCTCACAGTGCAATAAAACATCCGAGGTATCTTCTTTACCACATATACATACCCGTTCTGCTATTGGTGTTCTCTTATACCTATCCTAGAGAAGTGCTGAGGGGAGAATATTAAATCTGGCTCTGAAGAAAGCTATTCATTATTTTGGGAAGATCAGATCATTTAGATATCTTGCTGATTCCCACACACCCTGCTTGATTCTGTCCCTACTGTGGAGAGGCAACCTATTTAGTTCTTCTTGGAACTCCATGTCCTTCGTTCTATCAATTACTACTTGCTTTGTTTTTTCAAAGCCTAGTGACATTAAGAATACCGGTGGGAGTCCATAAGAGCTCAGCTTGTGGTCTATAGCCTGTTTCCATGGGGAAATGCTCCACATTGGAGAAGTTGGTGGGGGACATGGCCAAGTCTCTACAGCAGCATTTCCAATGATATCAACCTTGCCCCATTCCTTTCACCATTCAGGAAAAAATGGCAGAAGTAGATTTTTCTTAGTCCTTCCAGATTTTTTTGGGGGGGGGGGGGTTGGTTATTGTTTCCTATCTTAAACATTAAAATAGCACTTAAAATATTTTATTTCCAGATCTACCACGGATGCATTAATGCCGTGTTTGTCTTGAGTCCTGTTTCCATGGATATGTTGCAGATCCTTCCTGTGGATGTTGTTTCTGCTGTAAACCTCCATGAGTTAATACATTAAAATTGAGAGAAGGTAATTCAAATAAACAAGCAATTGTTTTGCTGTTAGTAAGGCGGCAAAACATCCTTGGCTCAATCTAATGGAGGCAGATATTGTAATATAGTAAATTGGGAAATTGGTTTTTAGTAAATGTGAGTCAACCTCGTCGTTTTTGATCCATGGGGTCATCTAGAAGGTTGCCTGCATGCTATGGGTGTTATAGTTGTCGTGAGAACATAGTTAATCAACCAGACTAAAAATCATGTGCCTGAAGGACACCCAGGGAGACAACCATTAAGTTCAGCATTGTGCCAGGATTTGCACTACTGCGTAATTATGTATAAATCCTGAGCCCTGTGTTTGAGGGCGAAAAGCACTAAGACCTTAACCATAACCCTAAGTCCATAGAAGTAATGATTGATCTAAACATGAGCTTTAATTTATGTCATTGGTCCTCATGGACACTACAGTGGGGAAATCCCACAAAGAAATGGACACAATTATTTCAACCTTATGGCCAGATTGTCAGCAGGAGGATGACCGTTGTCTATCAGCAATATTTCTTCTAAAGGTTTTTGAATATCTATTGACATCCACAAAACTTCAAGGCCAATGACTGCTAACCTCTCAACTTCTGGCTCTTCTAGTTTGAAAGAACGTGTAATTTTAAGGAATGAATATGGCAACCATATTACAGCTCATCTTTCAGCCATTTGGATTTAATCCCTGTAAATTGTATTATGGACAGGGGAGCACAGAATCGTCTCCCATCTGTGGCATGTAGAAACAGCTGTGAGTCTGTTTACCTGTGGCTCTGAGCTGGCCAAAACCCTTTTTGAAAATTGCAAACACCACCCACCTCTCATCAATATTATACACAACACTTATTTTTTTTTAAAAAAAAAGAATTCTGATCTCATCTTCCTCTGCCCTTCAAACATTCTGGCTGCCTGAGCAACTCTTGTTTGCACAACGAAATCCACAAATTTCCCTTATTGTTGAGGTTGGATCACCTGTTCTCTCTGAACAAGCAAACCTTGGCAGCCTTGGAGCATCATTCTTTTAATTACTTTCTTCCCTTTTTTTCCCCCAGCCGACAGCAAATTGTGCAGATTGGGAGACAGAGAAGGGACAGAGGCAGAGATGGAGATGGAGACCGAGAGGGGGTGGTAGGGACCTGCTGTGGCGAAGGTGCACTGAAAAATGAGGTTGGTTTGGGGAATCCTCTAGAATTCTCAGATTTTCAATATAAAATTATTTCATCGAGTTGATTCCTTCTGTGAGGGCAAATGTTTAGTCTAGATGCACAGGACTCCTTCTCCTCCTCCTCCTCCTCCTCCTCCTCCTCCTCCTCCTCCTCCTCCTCCTCCATTTTCTTTCTTCTCCTCTTCCATCCTCTCATCTTTGTCAGGGTTTCAAGTAACAGCCCAGATGAAATCAAAACTCCAAGGCCAGAGGTTTTGTCAAAGTACAGATTTATTAGGCAGATCGTATTGGCACGGCTCTAGAAAACCCGACTCTAGAGCTCCCCGGGTTTTCCTTATCCATATCAGAATCCAAAGTTCTTCCTCTCACTACACAGAACCATCACATGCCCTAATCAGGTCACTGTCCCAGACCAGGATGACTTCCACCAGGTACTGGTGAGAGTGTCCTTGGCTCCTGGAAGAAAGAATGTTATTTTGGCTACATATTTTCCCAGCTATCTCTACTCTCCCTTTCCCACAGCTCTATCCAACCTAGCTGTGGCAACCCTGAAGATGTTCTAAGATGGTTCCAGGATTGACCCTCCTCCTCCTCCTCCTCCTCCTCCTCCTCCTCCTCCTCCTCTTCTCCCCTGCAGGTGAAACACTTGCAAAACTCAAAGAGTTTCTTCCTCTTTAATAGAAAAATAGCAGAAACAGCTTTTCTGCCTTACGTTTCTGAATGTATAATAAAAATTGAATGCATGGGACTTTTTCTTCTCTCCCTCCCTCCCTCAGCCTTGGAGAAGAAATACAGTAGAACCTTTGGTCACAACCATAATTCGTTCTATAACTTTGGTCAGAACCCAAAATGGTCGTGAGTCGAACCTAATCAAAATTAATGCAAAATTAATTCAGCGGCCATACAAAGTTGCTGTTGTTTGACGCTTACAAAAAAAAAAAAAATGGCACAGAAGGGGAAATTGGCTGCAGCCAGTGGTGGGATTCAGCCAGTTCGCACCACTTCGGGAGAACCGGTTGTTAACTTTCTGAGCAGTTTGGCAAACTGGTTGTTGGAAGAAATCATTAGGGCAGAGAACTGGTTGTTAAATTACTTGAATCCCACCACTGGCTGCAGCCATGGTTGATCGCCACTGGAGTATGTGTTTGTGACTAGATTCAAAAATGTTGTCAATTTTTTTTGCCTGGAACCCAATTTGGTCGTGGTCAGAAGCATTCGTGATCAGAGGTTCTACTGTACTTCCAAAATTCAAAGACACTGTAATATTCTTCCTCTTCAGTAGAAAAAAAAAAAATAACCACAAGAACTTTGTGCCTTATATTTCTGAATGACTCCTTTGGATTAAAATATTAATTAGCTGCAATCAATATTACATGAGCAGCTTTTTTTGTAAGTGCTAATTTCTAATCTTATCCCTTTTGCCCTTCAAGCAGTCGTTTCTTTGTTTGTTTTCTGAGCAGCTTTTCTTTGCACAATTGATTTTGCAAATATTCCAGGATCCCAACTCTATGCATGCAAAGACCTGTGACATTGAGTAAAACATTGAGGGGGGGGGGGCAAGAATGAATAATAGTCCTCTACAATTACAATACAATAAACGGACCGATGCTGATTAGCATGATAGCTATGTGAATTTCAAATGGGCTTTATTTGGTGAGTTTGTTGAAATGTCCCAAGGATAAATATCTTGATTATGTACACAGCATTTGCTTAAGATTCCCTAAATCATAGACTCATTTAGTACAAAGAAGATATAACCGTCACAAAGAAGTGAGAGTCAAACTGTTCTCCAAAACACCTGAGAATAGAATAGAATAGAATAGAATAGAATAGAATAGAATAGAATAG
>WNWU01000063.1:4964163-4980703 GCA_012654045.1 Ptyas mucosa | reverse complement strand
ATCTATCTATCTATCTATCTATCTATCTATCTATCTATCTATCTATCTATCAATCATCTATCTATCTATCTATCTATCTATCTATCTATCTATCTATCTATCTATCATCTATCTATCCCTTCTCCTCCTTCTCCTCCCACCCTCTCTCATCTATCTACCTATCTACCTACCTACCTACCTCTCTATCTCTATCTATCTCTATCATCTATCTATCTATCTATCTATCTATCTATCTATCTATCTATCTATCTATCTATCTATCATCTACCCTCTACCCTCTACCCTCTACCCTCTACCCTCTACCCTCTACCCTCTACCCTCTACCCTTGTTCTGTCCCCTCCCTGCTTCAGAAGCCCAGACAAGCACACACACGAACAGAAGTGTTCAGAAGTTGTTTATTTACCATCCATAAACAACAAGCTGGCAGCGAGCCCGGGAGAGATAACGACAGCTGTTGTTTTGAGTTGCCACGGCCAGTCCCTGATAAGGCGTTCCGGCAAGTCCGACAACAAACAGTCAGGTTAAAACTTTGTTCGTCACAAAAGCCAACAAGGTAAGGTCAGCTCCTTTTATACCTTGTGGGGCGTTGGCTTTGTGACTCATCACCTCGTGCTCGGCCCCACCCACTCCTTTGCTGAGCCCGTCTCTCTGATCGTCGCCACCTGGGATTAATCCACTCCCTCTCCTCATTATCGTCTGACTCAGAGGAGCTTTCTTCCACAGGGCTTTCAGCTGGGGCCTGGGGTGGTGCCAAACCAGACGGGCCAGGGGAGGAGGCCCTTGCCTCCTCCTCCTCTTCACTTTCGGAGGATTCTTCCTCCGGAGGTCCGGGCTCGGGAGCCGAAGACACAACAACCCTCTACCCTCTATCATCTATCATCTATTCTATCATCTATCATCTATCTACATCTATTTATCTATGTTTCTAGATAAAAATACCCCAAAATAAATGTAGAAAGCAAACCACAAACATTAGTACACTTGCTGATCATAATATGGTCTGGAAGCAAAAAAAAAAGGGGGGGGATGTATGGTGTTTACCAGTGGCTGATATGTCAGCAGGAGCCAATTGGCTTCCAGGGTGAGGAAGGAATGAAGTGGCTAACCCCACCATCTTCCAATTAGAAAAAGCATCAGGAAGTTTCCTAATAATACTTGGAAGTGCTTCTCTGTTCAAAATAGCCTCTAGAAACCCAAATACTGCAACTTTCCTCTGGGAACAGTCATAATCCCATAGAATTTAAACCCAGTATAATTACTGCATTATGATTATTGCTGCCTAATTACAACATGCCACATATTATATTAGTATAAACTATTGCTTTGTGGAAGGAAATATAGGGATTTCTGCATAGCAGGGGGAAAGGATCTGGGCCTCTTGAGATGTTGGAGAATTGCTGGGGACCCCAGCATATGCAGCAGTGAGTTGTGGATTAGTAATATGTGGGAAGCTGTGAGTTCTCTACATATCATGTCATTAGTAGGTCAAAACACAATATCTGTCTAATGGGTTATATCTCGCTCGATGGCCCCAGAATGGCTAAGCTTATTAACTGCATGGTCTTTATATCCATCGCTTTTGATGGCATGCCAAAACACTAGAAGAGAAGTTTATGCCCTATGGCCATCCTATGCAACTCCCTTGCCTTCCTAGGATAACAACACATTACTCCTTCCATGCATAATACGTGCATTTATGCATACAAAACATATGAAAATAATTCCGAAACCCTTGCATCAAACATGTCGACTTGCAGGTCCAGAGTCTCTTGCCAGTGGAATACCAAAAGCTTTAGGGGTGAAATTAGATGAGGCAGAGAATAAATCCATAAATTTTGCATCGAGCGCAAATAATTTATATTCTTCCTAGAGTGTTCAGTTTCTTTCGCTCAGCCAAAACATGACTCACCAATAGATGCAAGCAAAATGATTTCTGCTAAATAATGGATGGGGTGAATTGTACTTCTTTCTGTATTGATAAACTTGGGAGTAAAGAAAAAAAACAACAACATTATTTTTCTCTCCCTCTTTCTTATTTTAGTGTGGTGTTTCGTATGAGATTCCAGTGTTTCTGCCATGTTTCAGAATTGTTCCCTGAAACTCTCTTACCTGCAAAACCTCTGAAGCAGTAGTGAAATTCATTTTTTTTTACTACCGATTCTGAGGGCGTGGCTTGGTGGGCGTGGTTTAGTGTGGTATGGTGTGGCTTGGTGGGTGTGGCTTGGTGGGGAAGGATATTGTAAAATCCCCATACCCATCCCACTCCAGGGGAAGGATACTGCAAAATCCCCATTCCCACTCCATTCCAGGGGAAGGATATTGCAAAATCTCCATTCCCACCCCACTCTGGGGCCAGCCAGAGGTGGTATTTGCTGGTTCTCTGAACTACTCAAAATTTCTGCTACCAGTTCTTCAGAACCTGTCAGAACCTGCTGAATAGCACCCCTGTCTTGACGGCTTATTAATTATCACTATGTTGCAGAAATTTGTTTTATCTCACCTTTGGGCATTCAATGATAGATACCTCTGTATCGTATCTATCTGTCTATCTGAAAGAATGTGACACTAATGCAAGAATTTAAATTCATTTTAATAGGAGAAAACATTGAATTAGCAATCACAGTACAAACTGTTGATATAACTGTTTCTAGTGTAATATGATTATGCGTACAAGTAGTCCTCAACAGTACATTTAGTGACCATTTGAAGTTAAAACATCACTGAAAGAAGTGATTTATGACCTTTTTTCACACTTACAACCGTTGTAGCAGCCCCATGGCCATGTGACCAAAATTTGACCACTTGGCAACTGGCATGTGCTTATGACTGTTGATGTATCCCAGGGTCATGGGATCCCCTTTTGTAACTTTCTGACAAGCAAAGTCGATGGGGAAGCCAGATTCATTTAACAACCATGTTACTAACTTAACAATTGTAGTGATTAACTTAAGAACTGTGGCAAGAAAAGTTGTAAAATGGGGCAAAACTTACTTGACCAATGTCTCACTTAGGAACAGAAATGTTGGGCTCAATTGAGTCTCTATTCTATTCTATTCTATTGGAATTAAGTGGTATATAAATTTATAAAATAAGTATTATCTATAAGTTATTAAACAAAACACTTTCGCCCCTTTTTCCACACTATGTTTTTCCATATTTTTCTCATCTTTAAATTAAAATCCTCCCCCCCCCATTCCCCCCAGTTCAGCTTGCATTACATTTGGAGATACAGTGGAAACATAGCAGGTATCATGACACCATGGATTAACAGCAAGATTTAACTACTAAGGATTAATTACTACTAATTTTATTCTCAGACTTTTTCTTAAAGATGGCTGGAAAAGAATCAAATGTACGAGTTTGCTCTTTTCATTATCCATTGCAATTTCATTATCTCTCCTGTTCAGCCACCAACCCCCTTGGTGTAAATGTTTAGATCGTTGGTGTCAATTGGCATTTGTTTCTCCTTGTTCCCATTGTATAACACTTGCCATTTCAGGCTCTCTTTTTTTAGGGAAACCTCAAAACTTGTTATCAGCAGCGAAACTGTCTGCCTCACTGCTGATCCCTAATGCCCAGTCATTTATAAATGATGAAGGTTATAAAGAGTTGCATTGTGAAAATAGCAATAGCACTTAGACTTATATACTACTCCACAGTGCTTTACAGCGCTCTCTGAACGGTTTACAGGATCAAGCATTTTGCCCCCAACAATCTGGGTCCTCATTTTACCAACCTTGGAAGGAAGAAAGGTTGACTCAACCTTGAGTCAGTCAAGATCAAACTCCAAGCTGTGGGCAGAGTTGGCCTGCAATAGGTAAAGATAAAGGTTCCCCTCGCAAATATGTGCTAGTCGTTCCCAACTCTAGGGGGTGGTGTTCATCTCCATTTCAAAGCCGAACAGCTAGCACTGTCTGAAGACGTCTCCATGGTCATGTGGCCAGCATGACTAAATGCCAAAGGCACACGGAACGCTGTTACCTTCCCACCAAAGGTGGCCTGTATTTTTCTACTTGCATTTTTTATGTGCTTTCAAACTGTTAGGTTGGCAGAAGCTAGGACAACTAACGGGAGCTCACCCCATTATGCGGCACTAGGGATTCAAGCTGCTGAACTGCCGACCTTTCGATCGACAAGCTCAGTGTCTTAGCCGCTGAGCCACTGTGTCAGTGGTCAGGCCTGCAATATTGAATTTGAAACACTTTGCCACCACAATTCGTGAAAATGATCAATTCATTTTTATTTTCTGTTTAATAAATGATTTAAGGCTCTGTCATTTTATTTCAGAGCTGATTAAGGACTTTGAAATTAAAACAAAGTCAAGCAAAAATAAAAGCAAAATGCAAAACAGCTGATATAGTTTATCTGCTGATTTTAGCTGTGTGGTTATTAACACTTAAGTAAATCTAGAGTTTTATTTTTTCTGTGGAAACTGACCATTAATTATTCCATGATTGCTATTCCAAAACTTGCTTATTTGCATCAGAATTTGACATTTGAAATCTTGCAAAATTCTTGGATAGATTTTTTTTTGGTAATTGTTGTTTTCCTTACAACTGGAATAGAACTCAGTCTCTAGCATTGATTAATACTTTCTATAGTTCCACTATGAAAGGTTAAGTTCTCGGCAATTCCTTGTTGTCTGCAGTAATTTGCTATTTTGTAACAGTAACTGCCTAGAATTCTTGTCTAACCAGAACTGAAAGTTCTTTAACTAACAAGAAGGAAAACAACAATAATTCTGAAAACACCAAGGAAAATAAGCCACATGAGTCAAATGATAAGAAGTGACAAATGAAAAATTTGTAATGCAGCGGCATTCCTGGATTAAATTTCTACGCTTCTGCCATTATATGGAGATGACTTACACTCTAGCCATTTTTATGACATTGTGTTTCTCTTGCAAGAATAAAAGGACAATTCTGCCTTTATTTTTCAAATAAGTCAGCTGGGCTTTCCTGGGTCCTGAGAGAGAGAGACCTCTGCACTGATCAGTTGGGCTGATGTTAGCATCAGAGGTGAGTTTCACATATTTTTACCACTGGTTCGCACCTGCATGCGCCTTCTGCACAGTGTGGCTTGCACGCATGCATGCAGCTTAGAAAATGTGGCTAAATAGAACGGCATAGAGTCATGATGTGGCACGCAAACCTATGGCATGCATGCAATAGGTGGCATGCGGAGCCATATCTGTGGGCATGCGAGTGTTGCCCTAGCTCAGCTCCAGTGCACATGTGCACACTGGCCAGCTAATTTTTGGGCCTTCTGGGCCCACTGGAAGTCAGGAAACGAACTGTTTCCGGCCACCAGAGGTCCTCCAGAGGGGTTGGACAAGGCCATTTTTACACTCTCCAGACTCCTAGAAAGCATGTGGAGCCTGGGGAAGGTGAAAAACAGGCCTACTGAGCCCACCGTGCCATTGCATGCCAAAAGTGGGGGGAACACAGCGGGTCATGCGCACATGCGTGGGGGGGGCAGAGCATTGAATTATGGGTTTGGGCACACGTGGGCGTGACCCCGCTCCCCCTGTTTCTGGCACGTGATGGCAAAAAGGTTAGCCCGAACCGGCCCAGGCACCACTGGCTAGCATGGAACTCCTCACATGTCTTTTGATTTTCTTTCTGAGGTAAAATATCAATGTAAGGCCATGCAATCTGTGCCCATCATCACAATTTCTGAACCTCTCTCAACGGGCAAAGCAGGAGGTTCTGAAAGTCAACCTCTCTATTAAGTAATGGCCAACCGACAGCTTTGTGTCCAGTGTCCTTCAGACTAGAGATGTTAAAAGAGACAGGCTTCCTTCCTCTTTCCAAAAGATTGCTCTTTAAATTAGAATCTCAAGAGGGAACGTATTGTTCATTTTTTATTATCGAAAGGTTTTGTTTTTTATACCGAACATACAAATCAAACTAATAAAGGAGAAGAGGAAGCAATCACGGCTTGTAAGATATAGTACATTTTGAGTTATCTTAGGAGGGTGCTCAACAACACAGCTGCTAAATTAAATGCTATCTCAAGCTGTGTTTTATAAGCCATACCATGAACACGAACATTGCTTTCCATTTGAGAAAGACAAAATATGATTATTCTATTGGCCCACCACACACAACTGTACATAATGGGGGTTAAACATTACATTTTTTTCCCAGACAGTCTTTATAAATTCACTGTTAGATGCTTGAGGGAAATAATCTACGGAGCTGAAAATGATACATTTGGACAAAAATAACAGTTTGGTTGAGGAAATGGGGCTAGAGGAACTCAATGTTTCAAAAATAATAATAATAATAATACAATGAAATAAAAGTGACAGCAGCAAAAGTCTGAATTCATTTGACTTGGCTGATACTCTTTTCACAGATATGGTCCTATTAAAATTATAAGGAATCCAATTTTTTTTCCTATTGATGGAATAAATCTAACTATACTCATTCATTGAACATGAATAGTAATTATTCATTTGATCTAAGCAGGGAGGATTTTATTGATTTATTACATAGATTGATGTATCCACCAAACTCACATACAGTGATTCTGAGTGGTGTAGAGTATTAAAAATCCATAGTTATAAAGCCACAGTTTTAATCTCTGACCACCACAATCCACCATCCTCTGGTGACAATAAATCAGACAAGCCCCTTGATCGACTCAGAATAGGGTTCCCATGTGGGGAATGCCCAAAGGCACAGATATTTTGGAATTTTGGAATTTACTAAAGAACTGGCTGGAAGAAATTTTGCTAACAAATTTCTGAAATTTTTCTTATTGGGAATTATAGAAAGAAAATATAAGAAAGATACAAATTATTTATTATTGCATTTAGTCACAGCAGCACGAATAGCCTTTGCTCAAAAATGGAAAGAGAAAGATAATCCAATTGAAGAGGAAATATTACTGAAGATCTTTAATTGCGCAGAAATGGACAGACTTACTTTGGAACTCAAGGATAAAAGCAAAACTAAATACTACAAAAATCTGGGAACAATTTTATGGTTGGATAGGTAACAAGAGGGTAGCCAAGACAAATGTATAGTGTTAGAACAAAAATATAGATGTTATTATAGATAAATGTATGTTTAAGAGATAAATAAATATACAGAAATAAGGGAAAAAGTATTAATATCATATTATGTTTAAATAGTGAGCAAAACTTAAGAACTATATGTTTATATGAGTACTAATATTATTGTGAAGTGATGGAAGATGTATGGAACCAGGGATGTCATATCTATGTCCAATGTTTTTTAATTTTGTATTATTAATAAAAAATATATAATAATAATAATAAAAAAGAATAGGGTTCCCAAAACTACAGACAAAACTATGTTTTCAAGATCTTGTGAAAAGCAACATAGTGGAGGGCCAATCTTACTTCTGGGGTTATGATATTCCAAGGAAGGGAGTTATCACAGAGAAGGCTCTTTTTCTAAGTTTCACCAGATGTACTTCCTTGATAGTATATAACCAGTATATCATTTGTCTAAGTAGCATTATAAAGATGTATGCTAATGTGCCTTCTTCAAGGCGATCAAACCGGTCAAAGACGGCCAGATCCTGAAGATGAAACTCAAATATTTTGGCCACCTAATGAGAAGAAAGGACTCACTGGAGAAGAACCTAATGTCGGGAAAGATTGAGGGCAAAAGAAGAACGGGATGGCAGAGAATGAGGTGGCTGGATGGAGTCACTGAAGCAGTTGGCGTGAGCTTAAATGGACCGCAAAGGATGGTAGAGAACAGGAAGGCCTGGAGGAACATTGTCCATGGGGTCACGATGGGTTGGATACGACTTCACAACTAAGAACAACAACAACAACAATGTGCCTTCTCAGGAGCAGCCAGTGTAACCCATAATCTCAGAATATGAAGGATTAGAACTGAGGTATCCTTGGTGCTCCCTAAGTTTGGTGGTTTTCTGGTAGATGTTTCATTCCCAAACTAGGAAAAAATATCAGTGCTAGAAGGGACTGATGATGTTACCTAGTTTGGTAGTGAAATGGTCTGCAAGAAAACCACCAAGCTCAAAGAACCTCACAGTTCAACCCTGAGGGCTTCTCTTCGATCACATTATAGCTGAGAAGGTCAGCTCCAACTGACTAATCTTGAGAAAAGATTGAAGCAAAACCAAAGAAAAGAACCGGTTCAGTAATGTCATATCGTCACCGCTACCGGCTCGGCCGAACCGGGCTGAACCGGGAGGAACCCACCACTGGCTTTCTTGGATGGAACACTACTTCTGGATAGGTGGGCCGGATTCAGTTGAGTACATTAAAGATTTTTTAGGGCTAGAGTGAAGCCATAGCTTGGAAATGAAAAACCGACACCCCATTATCACCAGCCCATTATGGGTTGGTATTCCAAATATTCATGGAATAAGGAGGACCGACAAAATCCACAAATTGGTATAATAAAACTGGTCTAAGACCAGCAACGAAAAGATGATTGGTAGCCTATGGAGTTAAAGCTCATCTCTTCTTACATTTTTAAAAGCAGTGACCTGCGAATAATTGCCTGTTAACCTTGACCATCTTTAAAAAGGAGAAGAAGATGACGATGAAAGAAAGACTATTTATTAGTCATTGTTTCCTTAGGTAGTTTCTAATAGTTCTCTCACTGCCCTGCTTTAACTTCCTTCCCCGTCGTCCCCTTAGAAGGCTTTTAGCAGAGGCAAAAGGTTAATAGACACACTTGAAGTCCATCAGCTTATGTAGTGCTTTCCAGCTTATATAACCATTAATACTTCTTACATTATTTGAAAGCGAGTGGAGAGCAGATCAATGACCTTTCCTCATTTTCATGCCGCAAGGGAGATGAATTTCTATCCAATGTTAATTGGTTAAATCTAGTATTAAGGGAGGGGAGGGCTGTTCTTTCAAATAAGTAAACTCAAATATTTCTCTACTTCATGGGGTGGGGGGGAGGAAGTCACCGAGCCCACCTCCTGCTCAATGAATGAAAACAGCCCTCCAAATGAACCAATGCCCCAAAAGGGAGCTTCTAGGGCAGTGATGGCTAACCTTTTTGCCATCGTGTGCCAAAAGCAGGGGAGCGCGGTGGGGTCACATGCATGCGTGCCCACATCATGATTCTAGGCCTGTTTTTCGCTCGATCCAGGCTCCAGAGCCTTTCTAGGAGCCCGGGGAGGGTAAAAACGGCTTTCCCCACCCCCACAGAGGCCCTCCGGAGGCTGGAAACAGTGTGTTTCCTGACTTCTGGTGGGCCCAGAAGGCCTGAAAATCAGCTGGCTGGCGCACGCATGGGTGCAAGAGCTGTGCTTGTGTGCCCACCGATATGGCTCCACATGCCACCTGTGGCACCCGTGCCATAGGTTTGCCATCACGGTTTTAGGGGTAACCGGTTTCATTGACAAACTGCCTTTTCCTGTTAAACCTTTTCCTAGCATTCCATCAGAATCTACCTGCTGTAACAGTGGAGGACAATTAACCACTGGAACTGTTTGCCTTCAGAAGCTGTAGGTCCTTCATTACTGGGAGGTTTTAAGAAAAGACTGGACAGCTATCTATCTGAAAGGGTATAAGGACTCCTGCTTGAGCAGGGTGATTGGTACTAGAAGACCTCCAAGGTCCCTTCCAGCTCTATTCTGATTGATTGATTGATTGAACTTATGTACATTATTTAATAGTCCTATGACTATCACTAGGTGTTGTATCTCAAGATTCATGATGAATGTATTTATGATGACTACGATCATGTACCTTATGATTCTTGATGAATGTATCTTGTCTTTTTATGTACACTGAGAGCATATGCACCAAAGACAAATTCCCTGTGTGTCCAATCACACTTGGCCAATAAAGAATTCTATTCTATTCTATTCTATTCTATTCTATTCTATTCTATTCTATTCTATTCTATTCTATTCTATTCTATTCTATTCTATTCTATTCTATTCTATTCTATTCTATTCTATTCTATTCCATTCCATTCCATTCCATTCCATTCCATTCCATTCCATTCCATTCCATTCCATTCCATTCCATATTTCTATTCTATTCTATGCAAGGGAGAAGAGGCTCTGATTTTTTTTTAATTTGACCTTTTTCAAGGCTTTGAAGAGTGATATTACCTTTAGTTGTGCTATTGCATTTTCCCTATATGTTTTGAGAAACACTGGTTATGAAACAGAGCAATAGTTTGCTTTGATGTCCCATTCAAAGCAATTTTCTTTTATGTACTTCTTGTACTTCTAAGTAGCTGAAGGCATGACATGTCAAAAATGAAAGAAGCTGCATGAACAGAGGGATAGAATCAAGATCATGTGAAGTGTCAATATCACGTTATAAGGCCTTGGAATATTGGAATATTGCATCCAGTTTTGGTTGCCACAATATAAAAAAAGATGTTGAGATTCCAGAAAGGGTGCAGAAAAGAGCAACGAAGATTATTAGGGGGCAGGAGGCTAAAACATATGAAGAATGTTTGCAAGAATTGGGTATGTATAGTTTAATGAAAAGATAGACTAGAGGGGTGCAATGATAGCAGTCTTCCAATATCTAAGGGGCTGCCACAAGGAATATCTGTTCTGCAAAGCATCTGAAGGCAGGATAAGAAGCAATGGATGGAAATTAATCAAGGAGAGAACCAACCTAAAATTAAAATTTTGTTGTAAGACGCCCAGAGTCCCTTGGGAGTTGGGCGGCATAGAAATGCGAAAAATAAATAAATAAACAAGGAGAAACTTCCTGACAGTTAGAACAATTAATTAGTAGAAAGACTAGTGCAACTTCTGCCTCCAGAAGTTGCAGATGCTCCATCACTGAATGTTTTTAAGAAGAGTTTCTACAGTCTCAAATAGTATAGGGCCATGATGGCGAACCTATGGCACACGTGCCACAGGTGAGCGTTGCCCTAGCTCAGCTCCAGCACATGGGAAACGGTCTGTTTCCAGCTTCCAGAGGGCCTCCCGGGTGTGGGGAAGGCTGTTTTCACCTTCCCCAGGTTCCTAGAAAGGCTCTGGAGCCTGGGGAGGGCGAAAAATGGCCCTACCGGGCCAACTGTGCTATCACATGCCAAAAGCAGGGAGAGTGCGGGGGGTTGCACACGCATGCGCGGGGTGGTGGTGGGGCAGATTGAATTATGGGTGTGGGCATGTGCACATGCAACACCCCCACACACACACACTCCCCCCACTTTTGGCAAAAAGGTTAGCCGACGGCAAAAAGGTTAGCCATCACTGGTATAGGATTACTTGCTTGTGCAGGAGATTGGACTAGAAGATCTCCAAGGTCCTTTCCAACTCTGTTATTCTGTGAAGCAGTAGGAAATTGCCTAGTTATATATGCAGTAGGGGAAAAAATAGCAACATATCATTAGAACTGAGATTATACTGAGTGTGTGTAACTGCGTGTGCACACACAAACACACATCAGTAAATGCTGAAGCAAGTTTTATACTATAGTGCCAGCTATGCTTGGTTAGATCCAAGCTTCAAATTTAGAGTACATCCATAAAGTCATTACAAAATTAGGATTTATGGGTTTCAGTTGGACTAAATCACCCTCCTGTTCTGTCCCCTCCCTGCTTCAGAAGCCCAGACAAGCACACACACTCGAACAGGAGTATTCAGAAGTTGTTTATTTACCATCCATAAACAACAAGCTGGCAGCGAGCCCGGGAGAGATAAAGACAGCTGTTATTGTGAGTTGCCATGGCCAGTCCCTGATAAGGCTCTCCGGCATGTCCAACAACAAACAGTCTTAAGATTAGCAAACACTTATCTGATGCAGTACTTCAGGACACAAGCAGCCAGGTTAAAACTTTGTTCGTCACAAAAGCCAACAAGGTAAGGTCAGTTCCTTTTATACCTTGTGGGGCGTTGGCTTTGTGACTCATCACCTCGTGCTCGGCCCCACCCACTCCTTTGCTGAGCCCGTCTCTCTGATCGTCGCCACCTGGGATTAATCCACTCCCTCTCCTCATTAACGTCTGACTCAGAGGAGCTTTCCTCCTCAGGGCTTTCAGCTGGGGCCTGGGGTGGTGCCAAACCAGACAGGCCAGGGGAGGAGGCCCTTGCCTCCTCCTCCTCTTCACTTTCGGAGGATTCTTCCTCCGGAGGTCCGGGCTCGGGAGCCGAAGACACAACACCTCCGCATTGCTAGACTTAAACTCAGCCCATTAAATTTAGTTGGATTTCATGTCAAGCGGTCAGCATTGGATTAGGAGGCCAACCACCCTGTTCTTTGTAGAAAAAGAAAGCAGACCAAGCTCAATAATGCAAGCTTATTATTTAGCTTTTTACCCACTTGAATGATTATTTTTTCTCTTTTTAATGAGAACACAGGTAGCAGATAATAAGCAGTGTTAAATGAAGGTGATCGAGATGTTAATTAGTCTTTGTTATGAATTTTAAAATTTGAAGAGTGCAAAGTAGATTTTTAAATAAGGACTATGTATTTATCCACAAAAAGTCCTTTCACTTGGTTGCAGTGGAAATGGCAATAAGGAATCCAATTTCATGGGCTCAGGTTCCTTCGCACCAAGATCTACAGTAAGTGTCAGTGTAGCTAAGGTTTGACTGAACTAGTGGCAATTGTGAACTTTACTCAATCATGACTCAAAGTCTTGGGTAAAATGACAGTAAAATTTGAGATGAAGGAGGTGCACACTTGTCTTCTGGAATCACCAACACATTTGGGGAGGGGAACAGGGCAGCCTCATGAACATCATCACCCATCTTTTTTGGGGGGGTATGGGACACTGGGAAAATCTTCATCTTTGTAGGATGGTCTAACGTACTTTCTAGGCAATCATAAAAACGCAACAATCATCTTGGGGAAAAAAATCAGAAAAAGAAAGTATCTATTTTAATCACTTTAATTAAATATCCTTTTTTCAGGAAGTTACAACTTAATGCTATTTATTTAGTTTTCTTATCATTCAGCCCCAAGAGTTCACCATAAAGGTAAAGGTAAAAGTAAAGGTTCCTCTCGCACATATGTGCTAGTCATTCCCAGCTCTAGGGGGCGGTGCTCATCTCCGTTTCAAAGCCGAAGAGCCAGCACTGTCCGAAGACATTTCCATGGTCATGTGGCCGGCATGATTAAATGCCAAAGGCTCACAGAACTCTGTTACCTTCCCACCAAAGGTGGTCCCTCTTTTTCTACTTGCATTTTTCGAACTGCTAGGTTGGCAGAAGCTGGGACAAGTAACAGGAGTTCACCCCGTTATGCGGCACTAGGGATTCGACCCGCTGAACTGCCGACCTTTTGATCGACAAGCTCAGCGTCTTAGCCACTGAGCCACGAGTCACCGCGTCCCTAGACTTACTTTCTAGGCAATCATAAAAATGCAACAATCATCTTGAAAAAACAAAATCAGAAAAGGAAAGTATCTATTTTAATCACTTTAATTAAATATCCCTCTTTTTCCAGGTAGTTACAACTTAATGCTATTTATTTAGTTTTCTTCTCATTCAGCCCCAAGAGATCACCATAGATTACTTTATTGGTTTTGAGTTGAATCAGTGATTGGATCAGTGCATGAATGAAGCTTAGCTGATATTCACTGGTGTTAAAGAATTCACCACAATCCTTAAGATGCAGCTATCATGTAAGCAAAGATGGCCTTCATTTTTGGCATTAGCTTGTTACAAGAAATTGGATTAATACCTGTGTAGAAAGTTAGCACCCACCCCTCTCCTAGAAGAATGAAATATTTTGAGAAATATTAAAAAGGCAGAATATTATATTTCTCTAAAGGGAGAAATGGAGAAACATGCTCTTGGAAAGCAGCCCCCACCTTTCTTAATAGTCCTCAGCAGACATTTTGTGCCCATTGAGAAAGATTGGGCCAGCCTAACTACAAAACAAAAAGACCTTCAGCTCCAGGGTGATGGGATTAAGACATGACCCTTCAGGACATAATAGGATTAACCCTCTTTCATCTAGCAACAGAGCTCACCACATTGCACAATCTCCTAAATACATTGCATCACCCTCCAAATTTCAACCAAATATAGCTCAGACAACCTACCGAGCCAGCTATGACCCCTATGACAGCCAATAGAATACATGTTCTTGCACAGAAACAGGAAGCTCAAGTTCAAAGCCCAAGAGAATGCACTCTCAACTCCATATGGTTAGCTGCCCAGAACCACCCATGTGCTTCTGCTTCATCAATAAATGGACTTTCTTTCTAATCAGCCTCCAGCCTTCATTGTTTCTCCAGTGCCTTTCTCCTAGCTTGGAACTGGACCTGGATATTTCTTCCAACACCTGCCTCCTAATAACTTTTAGTATTATTCTTACTCTTAAGCTCCTTGTTATATAAATTGCTTGACTTTGGATAACATGCAAAGATTCTTTGGAGTAAATGAACTCTGTGCACTAAATTCAAGGGCAGATCAAAGTATCAAAGAGGCTCACAACATTTGGTTGTGAGCAGTGGTGGGTTCTTCCCGGTTCTGTCCAGTTCTGCCGAGTTGGTAGCGGTGACGATATGACGTCACTGAACCGGTTCTGCCCCCCCCGCCCCCCCATATTATTTTTACCTTTTATTTGGCCCCACCCCCAATCTATTGCTGCCTCCTGAGTCCCAGATGATGGGCTATAAGGAAAAAAACTTTTTAAACTCTTGCCCCAGGCCTTCAAAGGGCCACCCTACAGCTGATCAGTGGTAAAAGACTGGTGCCTCCAAAAACAAATGAGTAGACTGGTGCCTGCAAAAATATATGAGTAGACCGATGCCTGCAAAAATATATGAGTAGACCGGTACAGCTCTGCAAGCAGTTAAAAGTCTGGTAGACCAGTACCTCTGCTAAATCCTAAAGAATTGTCACATGATCTTCAAGCCACGCCCACAAAATAAGCCACACCCACAGAACTGGTAATAAAAAAATTAGAATCCACCCCTGGTTGTGAGGACAGGACAAGAAGCAATGGGTGGAAACTAATCAAGGAGAGAAGCAACTTAGAACTAAGGAGAAATTTCCTGACAGTTACAACAATTAATCAGTGGAAGAACTTGCCTCCAGAAGTTGTGAATGCTCTCACACTGGAAACTTTTAAGAAGAGATTGGATAACCATTTGTCTGAAGTGGTGTAGGGTTTCCTGCCTAAGCAGGGGGTTGAACTAGGAGACCTCCAAGGTCGCTTCCAGCTCTGCTACTCTACTCTACTCTACTCTACTCTACTCTACTCTACTCTACTCTACTCTACTCTACTCTACTCTACTCTACTCTATTCTATTCTTTGTTGTTGATGATTAAGGACAAAAAGGAGCTTTCCTTTTTCACAGATAGGCTCACTGGCAGTTGAAGTTGACTTCAATTCCGTAAATGACAGGCTAACCTGGAGTCATACAGCCTCCAGAAATGGTTACTTCTCCTGTAACTTAGTTTCCTTAATGATAAGCAAATTATTCTCAGAACTATTATGAGCCATTTCATTTTTTCATTTTCATTTCAGTTATTTAGATTTATATACCGCCCTTCTCCCCGAGGGGACTCAGGGCGGTGAACAGCCAAAAGTAAAAAACATACATACAAAATTTAAAAACCAAATAAAACCAAATTAAACAATGGTCCCGACTATTTAAAAACCCAATTATAAAATATTAAAACCCCAAATATTAAAATAGTTAAATTTTAAAATTTTAAAATTATTTTTGCAGAAAAAGGGGGAAAAAATTAGGCCAGGCCAGCCTGATGGAACAGAAAAGTTTTCAGCCTCTTTCTTTGTGACTGTAATGAAACATGATTCTGAATTTAGGTCAATAAAACCAACTAATCTTTACCACTACCGGTTGCATGCTTTTGTTTGTTGGTGATTGAAATTTTAATTCTGATATTTATCATCTAGGGTCTGTATATTGGAGAGTGCTACAAAAATAATAATTAAAAAAATCACACACTACCTGGGGAACAGATACTGTTATGATCCAGCTGCCTTTATAGCCTGAAACCCCAGCAATTAACTCCATTATATATATATATACAACACATAAATGCCACAGGACATAATATTAATTTTAATAACACAAAAACAGTTGCAAAAATAGAACATCTCAATGGCAGAATAATCAGAGAGGCCATTGAAATAGAGAAAAGACCATATTGTATGAATAAACGTGATGACACTTCCCATCTGCCTACTATTTGGAAACCTGCTCTCATAGATAGACGAATCTTAACACAAAATATAAACCATAGATCAAGGCTGTTAACCAAAAAGGCTGTGTTGCCACTAGTTCCAGCATAACTTATCCACCCAATCAAAAGACAGCTACATCATCAGCCAATCAGAATACAGCAACACTGTCGACCAATCAGAATACACCTCTGCCTCTTTTCATACAAAAATGTCAGTTACGATCACACAGTTTGGCCATAAGAACCAAACTGAGAACATCAGCCAGAAGATGACAAATGTGATTTTGTCGAAACGTCGCTACTGTCCTTTTAAGGACATGTCTACAATTACACGGGAAGAAACCCGAGATATTAACTGTGTACACACACACACACACACATACACATCTATCTATCTATCTATCTATCTATCTATCTATCTATCTATCTATC